>PVJO010005453.1:0-59666 GCA_004026905.1 Hystrix cristata | reverse complement strand
TTTCACCCTGCTCTATTAGTGATTTCTTTTACTATGCAAAAGCTTTTTAATAGTATGTGGTCCCAAGCATTGATTCTTTGTATTCATTCCTGTGCAGTCTGGGTTCTGTTCATAGATTTCTTCCCTACCCTTATGTCTTCGAGGGTTCTTCCTATTCTCTGCTCCAGTAAATTTAGTGTTTCTGTTTTAATGTTTAGATCCTTGATGCACTTTGATTTTAGTTTAGTACATGGTGAGAGACATGTATGTAGTTTTAGTTTTTGGCATGTGGCAAGCCAGTTTTTCCAGCACCATTCGTTAAAGAGGCTGTCTTTCTTCTAGTGAGGCTGTTTGGCTCCTTTGTCGAATGAGGGATTTGAGTGTGTTTGGAGTTGTTTCTGCATCCTTCAATCTATTCCACTGATCCTCAGGTCTATCTTTTTGCCAGTACCATGCTGTGTTTATCACCGTAGCTTTATAGTATAGTTTTAGGTCGGGGACTGTGATGCCCCCTGCCTTTCCCCTGTTGCTTAGGATTATTTTTGCTATTCTTGATCTTTTCTGGTTCCAGATGATATTCATGATTGTCCTTTCTAATTCTTTGAAGTATGTTGTTGGTATTTTGCTTGGAATTGCATTAAATCTGTATAGTAATTTAGGAAGTATAGCCATTTTCACTATGTTGCTTCTTTCTACCCAGGAACATGGGATGGCTTTCCATATTCTGATATCTTTTTCAATTTCCTTTTTTAGACTGCTGTAGTTTTCGATGTAAAGATCTTTTACTTCCTTTGTTAGATAGATTGCTACATATTTTACTTTTTTGTGTGCAATTATGAAAGGTATATCTTCTGTTATTTGTTATTTCTTTTTTGGTGGGTGTATTGGTTATGTATAGGAATGCTATTGACTTTTGAGTGTTGACTTTGTATCCAGCAACACAACTAAATTTAGTTATTAAATCTAGAAGTTTTTTGGTGGAGTTTTTTTGGTTCTTCTATGTAGAGTATCATGTCATCCACAAATAATGATAGTTTAACTTCTTCCTTTCCTATCTTTATTCCTTTTATTTCTTTCTCTTGTCTAATTGCTCTGGCTAATGTTTCTAGAACTATGTTGAATAATAGTGGTGAAAGTGGGCAACCTTGTCTTGCTCCAGATTTTAGTGTGAAAGCTTCTAGTTTCTGATGATTTAGTGTGATGTTGGCCATTGGCTTGTCATAGATGGCTTTTATTAGATTTAGATATATGCCATCTATTCCTAATTTCTGTAGTTTTTTTTTTTATCGTGAATGGATGTTGGATTTTGTCAAATGGTTTTTCTGCATCTTTTGAGATGATCATATGATTTTTGTCTTTGACTTTGTTGATATGGTGTGTTACATATATTGATTTGCATTTGTTGAACCATCCTTGCATCCCTGGAACGAATCCTACTTGGTCGTAGTATATAATCTTCTTGATAATTCGCTGTATTCTGTTGGCCCATATGTTGTTTAGAATATTTGCATCAATGTTCATTAGGGAGATTGGCCTGTAGTTCTCTTTTTCAGTTGGATCGTTTCCTGGTTTTAGTGTCAGGGTAATGCTTGCTTGCAGGAATGATTTTGGGAGTACTGCTTCCTTTTCAATTTCATTAAAGAGTTTGAAGAATAGTGGTATTAGATCTTCTCTGAATTTCTTGTAGAATTTTGCTGTGAAGCTGTCAGGACCTGAGCTTTTCTTTGTTGGTAGGCTTTTAATTACCTTTTCAATTTCAATGGCTGATATTGGGTTATTTAGTATTCTTATGTCATCTTGATTCAGTTTTGGTAGTTCATATGTTTCTAAGAATCTGTCCATTTCTTCAGTGTTTTCCATCTTGTTTGAGTATAGGTCCTTGAAGTAGGTGTTGATGATCCTTTGGATTTCTAATGGGTCAGTTGTGACTTCTCCTCTTTTATTTTTTATTGCATGAATTTGGGTCTTTTCTTTCCTTTTTTTGATAAGGTTGGCTAGGGGTTTGTCTATTTTGTTTAGTCTTTCAAAGAACCAACTCTTTGATTTGTTGATTCTTTGTATTGTTTTCTTAGTCTCAATTGCATTAATATCAGCTCTGATCTTAATAATTTCCCCTCTCGTACAAGCTTTGGGTTTGATTTGTTCTTCTTTTTCTAGATGTTTGAGGTTCAACATTAAGTTGTTTATTTGAGGTCATTCTGTTTTCCTGATGTGGGAGTTGAACACAATGAATTTCCTTTGTAGCATTGCGCTCACTGTATCCATAGGTTCTGGTGTATTGTATTGGTATTATCATTAAACTGTATAAATTGCTTAATTTCTTCTTTAATTTCTTCTGTGAACCAGCTGTTATTAAGAAGGGTATTACTTAGTTTCCATGTGTTTATGTGGGTTTTTTTGGTTTCTGTTTCCATTTATTCTAGTTTCATTGTGCTATGGTCTGATAGTATGCATGAGATGATTTCAATTCCCTTACATTTACTTAAGTATCCTTTATGAGCTAGTATGTGGTCTATTTTGGAGAATGACCCATGTGCAGCTGAGAAGAATGTGTATTCTGCTGTTGTGGAGTGGAACACTCTGTAGACATCTGCTAAGTCCATTTGTTCACAGATTCGATTCAGTTCTGTAATTTCTTTGTTAATTTTTTTTCTAGTTGGCCTGTCTATTTGTGACAATGGGGTATTGAAGTCTCCCATTATAATTGTGTTAGTGTTTATTTGATCTTTCATGTTCCTTAATATTTATTTTATGTAGTTAGGTGCACTGATATTTGGTGCATAAATATTAATGATTGTTATTTCTTCCTCTTGGAGTTTTCCCTTGAGAAGTATGTAGTGATGTTCTTTTATCAGTTTTGGTTTTAAGTTCACTTTGTCGGAGATTAGGATAGCTACCCCTGCTTTTTTCTGGGTTCCTGTTGCATGAAATATTGTTTTCCATCCTTTGATTTTCAGTCTATGAATTTCCTTTTGAGTTAGATGTGTCTCTTGTATGCTGCATATTGATGGATCCTGTTTTTTGATCCATTCTGCTAGTCTGTTTCTTTTGATTGGTGAGTTGAGACCATTTACATTGATGGTTACAGCTGTTATGTATTGACTTATCTTTGTCATAGATCTTTTCTGTTGTCAGTTCTGTGTTTCACCTCAATTTAAGTGCTTGTCTTGCGTGGTGGATTCTTTTTATTAGTGTCCTTTTAATTGTAGTTTCCTTTTTCCTTTTTAGGATATCCTTCAGAATATTTTGTAGAGGTGGTTTGGAGGTCATAAATTTCTTCGGTTGTTCTTTGTCGTGGAAGTATCTTATTTCATTGTTGAATTTGAAATCTAGTTTAGCTGGGTACATCAATCTGTGCTGGAGATGATTTTCTTTTAAGGTTTGAAGCTCTCCTTGATTTAAGGGTTTGTGTTGAGAAGTCTGCTGTGATTCTGATGGGTTTACCTTGATAGGTGATTTGTTTTTTTTTTCCTCTAACAATTTTCAGTATTCTGTTTTTTTGTTGAAATTCTGGAATCTTGATTATTATATGTCTTGGTTCAAATTTTTTTGGTCAAGGGTAATTGGGGCTCCATATCCCTCACATATATGTATGTCAAGTTCTCTTATGCTTGGGAAATGTTCTGTTTTTACCTCTATAAATAATCTTTTTATATCCTTTGCACTGTCTCCTTCTTTTTCATTCACTCCAATCCATTTTATATTGTTCTTCTTTGCATCATCTTGCAGTTGTTGTATTGATTTTTCATAGTCTCTAGTTATTTTTAAGAGGTTTTCCTTTTTATGGTCATGAACTGCAGTCCTGTCTTGTAGGTCTGAGATTCTGTCTTTGCTTTCACTTAATGTACTGCATATAATTTCAATAGAGTTTTTGATTTCTTGGACATCTCTTTGGATCTGTTTCATGGGCTCATTTCTTTCCTGAGTTAAGTGGTCAAGTTTTCCATTATTTTTCTGAGTCTCTCTCTCTCTCTTTTTTTTTTTTATCTGTGTCTACTCTAAACTCACTAAGCAGGTCTTTCATCATGATCCTCATCTCCTTCTATTTTTTTTTAAATTTTATTTTAATGGTACATTCCAGATGTACGCAGCGAGAACACTCATCACAGGGGACCTGCACCTGTACATGACACATCCTGACGCCCCTCCCTTTCCCATTCCCCCTCCCACAAAAGCCCTGCTTCCATCTCTTTCTTCCATTCCCCATCCCTCCTGTCCCTTTGTTTGCCCCCTCCCCCACCCCTCTCCCACCTGGATACCCTCCTCCCCCTCCCAACACAATACATGCCAGTCTTTATATACACTGCAGTTTCTCACACCAGAGAAACTTTGTGGTATTTAAACATTTGTGTTTGATTTATTTCACTTAAGAGTATGGTCTCAAGATGCATCCATTTACCTAGGAATATCTCAAGGTTATCATTCTTTATGGCAGCAGAGTGGGAAAAAATTTTTGCCATCTATTCCTCTGACAAAGGACTAGCATCTCGAATATATAAAGAACTCAAAAAAATCAGATTCCCCAAATTTAAAGACCCAATCCAAAAGTGGGCAGCAGAAATGAATAGACACTTCTCAGATGAAGAAGTAGAAACAGCAGATAAACTTATGAAAAAATGTTCAACATCACTGGTCATTCGAGAGATGCAAATTAAAACAACCCTGAGATTCCACCTCACTCCAGAAAGAATGGCTATTATCAATAAATCAGCCAATATCAAATGCTGGAGGGGCTGTGGAGAAAAAGGAACCCTTCTCCACTGTTGGTGGGAATGTAGACTGGTACAAGTGCTATGGAAATCAGTGTGGAGATGCCTCAGGGAAGCAGGACTAGAGATTCCATTTGACCCAGCTATTCCACTTCTTGGTACCTTCCCAAAAGAATTAAAAACATCATACCACAGCGATATATGCACACCCATGTTTATAGCAGCACAGTTTATAATAGCTAAACCTTGGAATCAGCCCACATGCCCATCAACAGCAGAATGAATAAAGAAAATGTCATCTCCTTCTTAACTTGGCCAATTATTTCTAATCTGACGTTCTCTATAGGCTCATCCACCTGTTTTTTAACTTCTGCTATTATCATTTCTGAAAGTTTGGCTGGATGTTTTCTGATTTCTTCTATTTCATTCTCCTCTGTAGTTGTACTTTGTGGCCTGGGGGTCTGGGGTTGTATTTTACTTCTGGGTCTCATCATTTTCTTTGTTCCTATATGTATTTTTCCCCTTTTAGTTTCAGTGTTGATTTTAATATTTTGTTTATGGGAGATTACTTGAAGAGAAATATCAATGCTTTCCTAGGAGAATCTTGTTCGTTCAGTATCTTCTACGTATATGTGGTTCTTGGCTTTTATGTCTGTCTCAAAACCCTGGACTATAATGATTATTACCTCAGACAATTACAGCATTACCATAGGAGAAAGTACAACTGGTTATAACCTGTATAACACCTTTGTTACACTAGTACATTAGCAATAGAAATAGCATTAATTAAATTCATGAAATTGACCAACTGTGGTATCTGTTGACTTTGTATCTTTAACCATAGGAGCAAGGTCAATACAGTTATAAAGCAGAATCCAATATAAACCAGGAATTTGTATGTAGTGGGTTTCCAGTTAGTAAAGTGGTTTTTGCCCCGTGTTTAGGAGGGATAATAAGGGATAGGAAAAGGTAGAGAGGTCAATGAAGAGTGTTCTAGTAGATGCAAGACTAAGGATAAAAAGATGTTACTTATACTTTGGGACATTTGAGTAGATTGTTTAGGAATAGTGAAGGGTGGGAGTAGTGGGTCAAATCATATAGAATATAGACAACATTCACTTATATGAAAAATGAAAGAGAGAGAGAAAACAAAAAGAAAAAGAAAAATCAGAGCATTTGAGTGAGGAAGGAGAGATATAAGCAAGGCAGGAGTCAATAAAAGTAAAAACCTAAACAACAAGAAGAAAGGATAGGTAGAAAAGAGAACACATCAGACAGGTAACAGAATATATATATATATATATTTCTTTGATGCCCACCACTCTGTGGTGGTGTGCAGGCTAAAACCTAGTTCTGTGCTTGTTAGTCCTACCGAGTCTGCAGTGGTTAGTGTAGGGTACTGTTTTGATCCCGGCCTCCAGGCGTGGAGTCTGGGGCAGTTTTCAGCCTGCAGCTCTCTGGGACAACCTTGGTAGCTTGCCTACATCTCCTTACTCTTTATGTCTCTAAAACTTTCCTCGGTGGCATGGGTATTGCTGGATCTACTAGATAGTGATGACTTGGATCAGAAGAGAAGTAAAAGGAAAAAAAAAGAGAGATATATAGAGAGGCAATAGTGCCTTCTGTCTAAGGTCTTTCCCATGTTACTTGAATTTCACCCTACTGGTGCGTGGGCAGGGCCGGCACAGATCTGCGGCCCAGGAGCCTGCAGACCGGCTGGCTCAAGCCTCTGAGTCTGTCAGTTGAGTGCTGAGAGGGCCCTCTAGAATGAGTTTTTAAAAGGAGATGTAACTGTTTCAAAGTGGAAATATGATGTAGGGCAATGTGTGTAGAAAGAAAGCAGCTGGTCTTGAATCTAGCCCAGTCACATGCTAGCTGGGTGGCCTGTAGGTAGTCACTTTACTTGATTTTTCACTTTAATATTGATAATAATTGCGCCTGTCCTTCCCTCTTATTCAGTTCACTTGGAAATTGAAAGAGACAGTGGTTGAATAGGAAACCATATTTTGAAGCATAAAATAAATAAAAATTCAAGGAATCCATAATGATGGAGTTAGGGCTATTTGAGTTCCCTTGATTTTTGACTCTCTAAACAAGGCACAAGTCAGATACATTCTCCCCATCAATTCCTGTCTGGTACAAAGAAGCTAGAATGTGTACCTTAATGGGGTTTTTTCTGTCTCTGTCTCCCTCTCCTTTCCTTCTCTTTCCTCTTTTCCCTTTTCCTTTTCTTTCCACCCTTTCTTACTCCCTCCCTTTCCTTCCTTCCTTCCTTTTCCTTCTTCGGTTATTTTCCTCCTTCCTTCCCTTTTTTCCTTTTCTTTCTTCCTTCCTGCTTTTGTTCTTTCCTCACTCCCCCCTCTCTTCTCTCCTTCCTTCCCTCCTCCTCTTCTTTTTCCCTTTCTCCTGCTCTTCTTCTTCCTCTTTCTCTTCTTTCCCCTCCCTCCTTCCTTCTCTTTGTCTTCCTCTCCCGCCATCTCTGTCTTCCCCTCTCCCCAACCTCTTCGATTGAACTAGTGGCTTTTGCATTGAGCCCATTTTTATTTTTATTTTATTTTGAGACAGGGTTTTACTAAGTTGTTAAGTTGCCCAGGCAGGGCTTGACCTTGCAATCCAATTCAGTTTTTACTGGTTATTGTTTTTATTTTTTTTTAGAGTAGATGTCTCTGAAAATTTACTTTGAACCTAGGGCCAACTAATAAAAAATAGTAGCTATAGCATCAGTAGCATTTACTAAGTGCTTACTATATGCTGGAACTTTTAAAAAGACACTTATATTGTATTTCCTCCTTAAAGTAATCCAGTGAATTAAATTTTTGTTATATTCTCATTTGAGGTTAGGAAACTGAGGCAAAGAGAGGTAATGAGACTTTCCTAATGTTACAGATAGCAAATAATGTAGGTAGCTGAATCCACAAAATCTGGTGCAAAAGTCTGAAACTAGCTACTCTATTGTACTCCAGAAAGATTTTCATATTGTCTATTTCTATGTTGTCTCTAAATGACTCTTAGAGATATACTGGGTTGGGTTATACTCATTCTCTGTGCAGTATTTTGTTAAATTCTCACAAAATACCTTATCATTATCTTTACTTATCAGATGAAGAAATTAAAGTTCAGAGAATTTAAGCAATTTGCTTAACTGGTCCCACAGCTTTAACAAGTACTGAAGTTGATATTTAACCTCAAATCCACATGACTCAAATGCCTGTGTTGAAAATAATAAGTCATACGATGGTTTGGTAACCATACATATCTTTTTTTTTTGGAGGCATCCCCTAAACCTCCTGGCACAGCATAAAACGTATAATAATGAGAAAACTGAAATAAAGCTAAATGAAGATCAGAAATGATGTGGCATCTGGAGGGACTGGGTAATTATGCTAGGAAACTGGGGTGAGGGGTGATGACATGGAATGTAATGGTCAAGATTTGAACTTCTTAGAAGACAAAACCACAAAAAAAAAAGAATCTGAATAAAGGGAAATCCAATAGTTTATCTAGGTATCATTGTTTGATGAAAATAAGCAGGTCAGCTATACAGAAGATACAAACTTTCCATACCATTCAAAGCCAAGAGAGTTTTTTGTGTGTGTGTGAGAAGGACTGTATTTGGACAACAGTTATAGGGAACTTCTACCATGTATAGTATGGTGTGAATACATGAGGAAAAGTGCTAATTAGGATTTATGTTGTATGTGAGATAACTGAAGCATTTCCAGAGTATCTTTGAAAAAGGACCTGTTATATTAATCTATGATATTAATCTCTGATATCCTTATGGGAATTTGCCATCTAATACAATATATCAATTATTGTCTTTAGATTTGTTTTAATAACTACATGGGTGCATATATTTGCCAACCTAAAGGAAGAAAGCAGCTGCATTTATGTGCTAAGAGACAACTATTTCCTTCCTTGAATGCTAGAGTAAAATTTTAAGATTTGTTCAACTTTAAAAATTTTATGCATTTAATTTATTCTAACTGATATATAAAACATAAAAATTATACATTTTAATAAGGCAACATGTAGTGTTTCAACAACTTGTGCAGTGCTCAAATCAGGTTAAAAATATCTATCTTCTCAAACATTTATAATTTCCCTGTAGCAAAAACATTCAGAACTTGTCCTTCTAGACACCGAGATACGCAGAAGTTAATTGGTATTTACAGTCAATTTATCATGGAATAGCACATCAGAACTTCCTCCCCCTGTCTAACTGTAGTTTAGTACCCATGGATCAACCTTTCCCCATTCTTCTCTCTTTCTTACTCTCCCCAGCATCTGGTAACCACCATTCTACTCTCAACTTCTATGAGATTAACTTTTTTAGATTCCATATAAGTGTGAGAACATGTATTACTTGTTTCTCTGGACCTGGCTTATTTCACATGACATAACCATCTCTAGTTCTACCCATGTTGTCACAAATGCCAGGTTTTTTCTGGCTGAATGGCATTCCATTTTATATATTTTCTTTATCCATATACGGTAAATGGACATGGGTTGTTCCCCTCTCTTTGCTGTTGTGAATAGTGCTGAAATGCACATGGAGATACAGATGTCTCAACATACTGATTTTATTTCCTTTCAATATATGCTCATTAGTGGGACAGCAGGATTATGTAGTAGTTCTATTTTTAATTTTTTGAGGACGCTCCATATTGTTTTTCATACTGGCTGAACTTACATTTTCACCAACAGTTTGCAAGGGTTCTTTTTCTCCACATTCTCACCTGGATGTTATCTTTGGTCTTTTTGATCATAGCAGTTCTTACTTGGGTGAAGTGATATCTCTTTGTGCATTTGATTTTATTTTTCTGATAAATAATAATTCAGAACATTTTTTCATATACCCCTAGGCCATCCATTTATCTTGAGAAATGTCTGTTGTTCATATTTAGACTTTGATTTTGCTATTGAGTTTTTTGTTTTCCTTATATTAACCTCTTGTTGGATGTAGAGTTGGTACATATTTTCTCCCATTCTTTAGTTTGTCTCTTCACTCTGATGATTGTCTGCTTTGCTGTGCAGGAACTTTTCAGTTTGATGTAATCCCATTTTTCTATTTTTGTTTTTGCTTCCTGTACTTTGGGAAACTTCTTATCTAAGAAATCCTTGCCCATCCCAGTGTCCTGAAGTTATTCCTGGGTTTTCTTCAAGTAATTACGTAGTTTCAGACCTTACATTTAAATGATTAATCCATTTTGAGTTGATTTTTTGTAATTGGTGAGAGGGATCCAGTTTCACGGTTTTCCCAGCACCATTTGAAAAGGCTGTCCTCTTTAAGAAATGCAAATCAAAACAACACTGAGATTCTGTCTTGCTGCAGGAAGAATAGCCATCATCATGAAATCAGCCAATAAATAGTAGGGAGGCTGTGGGGTCTGTGTGTGGGGGCCCTTCTTCATTGTTGGTGGGAGGGTAAACTGGTGTAATCACTATGGAAATCACTATGGAGATTTCTCAAAAAACTAAAAATATCTAGTCCATATGACCCAGCTATCCCCCTTTGTATCTTTCCAAGAGAGTTAGAGATATCATACTAGGGTGATCCATGCACACCCATATTTGTAGAAGCACAATTCATAATAGCTAAATCTTGGAAATAATCTATCTGTCCACCAACAGTTGAATGGATAAAGAAAATGTAGTATTTATAAACAGTGGAGTACTACTCTGCAATAAAGAAGGGTAAATTTAAATCACTTTGTAGGAACATAGATGCACTTTGAGACCATAATGTTGAATGAAATAAATCGGACCCTCAATCTTAAATATGACATGGTTTCTCTTATATAAGAAAATCAGTATATAAATAAAGTGCAAAATTAAGGACAGACAATAGGAAGACGGGGTGGGGGAGAAAGGGAGAAAGAGAGAGGAAGTTATTATAATCCAGCATGGACAGTGTCCCTAAAAGTGTACCTTGATTTAACCTTGATTTAATATAATTGTCTTACATGTTTTATGTAACTTTTGACCTGTTAGTCTGTTAATCTGTATATATGACAATTAATTTTTTGAGGACTTATAAGATAAGTGAATCTGATACTGATAGAAGGGGTATGGAGGGTCAGGTAAAAAAAGAATTAAAATGTGTTATGTATGTGTACCAATTTCCCAGAATGACCGTAATGATTATACACTGCAAACATGTGCTAAAAAAATAAATAATTAAAGAAAAGGCTATCTTCTCTCCAATATATGCTTTTAGTGTATTTGTCAAAAATCAGCTGCTATAGACATATGGATTTACTTGTAATTTCTCTATTTTGTTCCATTGGTTTATGTGACTGTTTAAATGTCAATAGCATGCTGCTGTGATTGCTGTAGCTTTGTGATATGTTGTGAAGTCAGGTAGTGTAATGTCTCTTGCTTTGTTCTTTTTACTCAAGATTACTTTGGCTATTTGGAGGTTTTTTCTGGTGGTTCCTCACAAATCTTAGGATTGTTTTTGCTACTTCTGTGAAGAGTATCATTGTATTTTGATAGAGATTGCATTGAATCTGTAGATCATTTTATGTAGTATAGGTATTTTAGATATTTTAGCCTTATCAAACACAGGATATTCTTCCATTTTTGGCTATGTTCTCTTTAATTTCCTTAATGTTTTATTGTTTTCATTGTGAGATCTTTTGCCTCTTTGTCTAAATTTATTACTAGTTTTTTTGTAGCTATTGTAAATGGGGTTGCTTTCTTGATTTCTATTTCAGATGATTTGCTATTGGGATATAGCACCGTAACTGATTTTTGTATGCTGATTTTGTATCCTGCAAATTTTACTTAATGGACTATCTCTGTTTTCTGCTTGCATGGTCTGACTGAGGCCTGCAGTGTACCCATTCATTTATTCTTTTAACATTTAATTTGGCCTCACATTAATGAAGGATGTTCTCAGGTTTGGCTAGCACCCAGGTAAATGAAACAGAGAAGACACCATGGCCAAGGACCTAGGGGATCCCAGTAGCCTCTGGTGCTTTCATGGGTTTCATCCACGACTGCATCACCTGAGCCCTACCTGTTAGTGTTGTGTTGAGACAGACAGACTGAAGTTAACTGTAAATCATCCAGGAAGGTGAGAAAAAGAAAGATATAATTAGTAGACAAAAATCACTGGAGTAGAATGGTAACCTTTCAAGGCTACTGAGCTAAATATACTCATAGCCAGGCTTACATTTGAGTGCCAACAGTACAATGTTTTTGAATTTGGGACAGCAAAGCTCTAATAAAGTACAATCTTATCTACGTACTATGCATATTTAAATTCCTCTTGTTGTTTCTATGATGGATAAAATAGCAAACAGGTACTGAAAAACGTATTGATAGGGTCAGTGGGTCTTGGCTGTGGATCTAGAGTTTACTCAAGCCCGACATCTACATGTGTACAAGTTGAGAGGGCTGAGGAGGTAGCTCAGTTCAAAGACCCTGGGTTCAATCCTCAGTGTTCCCCTCAAAAAGATTAACTGTCACATCCCAGGAGTGATTCTGTGTTCTGAAAAAGTCACATTTAGACATAGGTGATACTATTTTGTCCCTTATTAATAATCACTTTGTTAAGGAATTTTCTGTTATTCCTACTGTGCAGATATAATTTTTTCCTTTTATAATTGTTATATGTTCTTAGGGAGATATTTTAAGACTATATAAATATGCCATTTCTCATCAAATCATCTCTCCAATAGAAGGATTTTTAAATAATATAACTTAACAAGACACCCAATGAACATCTTATTATATATCACCATTTCTGTGGGATACAGCTCTGTGCATATATTTCTTGAGATAAATTGATGAATAGTTAAATTGATAGTTACTTACTGATTGATAATTTATAAAGGGTTCACCAATTTACATAATCTCAGTAGTATTTAAGTATAAATTTCCATTTTCCTTGGGTGTTACAATCATTTTCATCTTTGTTGAATATTTCACTGTACTATTTTTGGACCATGTATATTTTCCTCTTTGCTTCATTCATAGTTTTCTTATGTATCTGCTGAAGTATTAATTTGTACTTCATTAATTTACAAGAACCTTTATGTGTGTGTGTAAATGTGTCTGTGTGTGTGTGTTTGTGTGTGTGTGTGGTACTGGGGATTAAACGCAGGAACTTTACATTCAGCTATATCACCAACCCCTTTGGAAATTTTTTTTTAAAAAAGAAAGAAAACTCTTATTGTGTGTGTGCATGTGTGTGTGTGTGTGTGTGTGTGTGTTACAATTTCATTCCTCCAAACAGATAAATACACCAAATGTGAGATTCCTAGTAAGTTTTTATTATTTTCCTTATTTCTTACAACTGTAGTAAGTATAATGTTGCTTCATAATTAGAAACATAGGTACATTTTATCAAGTTTTTAATAAAAAAAGTAAGGAAGACTTGACCTTGGGTCATGGTCATCAAAAGGCAAACACAACATTATTCAACAATCAGTTATCAAGCTTGCTCCTGGCCAGGCACTGTGCTTGAAGCTAGGGACCAAGATTAATAGAATTCAAGTTTCTATTTAAAAGAATTCACTTGGTGAAATAGGAATTGACTTGTCATCTGACAGTGACCATAAAAATGTGACCAGTGCAATGGTAGCACTAAGGAAGAAATTATGACTTTGGTGGAGGAAGGATAAGAAAAGTTTTACAAAGGAAGTGATACTCCTTGGAGTATCTTCATCACTCATTCATTCATCAAATATATCTGCAGTGGTTTCAAAGACCTACAATATCCCAGGCACTGTGATAGATGCTAGAATGGTTAACAGATCCACCACTCCTCTCCTGAAGGATATCACTTTCTAATGTAGGATTAAATACTTTAAAGGATGGATAGCCATTTGCCTAATTGAAAGCTCAAATTGATGACTGCTAGTGTCCCATTTCTTCCCATTGCTTCTGCTTTGGTATCTAGACTTCCTTCTTGGTATCTGAACTCCCCCTCCTCTATATCCCACATGTCTAACTAATAGATTTTGTCATTGATAGCTCCATTCCCTCTGGGTCCAATTAGGATCACAGTTCCCTAACCCTGAAAAGCAATTTGGGTCTACACAAGAGACACCGATTGTGGCCTCTCTATATCCTCGTTGTACCTTCCAAGATAATCATGTCCCACAATCCTTTTGAATAGGCAGCAAACGTGACTCTGCCCCTGGCTATATTTGACTAGATGGAAGGCCTCCATGTGAATTGGACCAATCAGGTCCTCCCTTGCAGGAACACGAAGAGTGTAGGAAGTCTCCCCTGAGTGCAGATCCTTGAGAGTGCCATGTAGACAAGTCTGAAATGGTCCTTTTTGACCAGATGCACTGAATGTGTGAGAAATCAGGTCCCGTGAGAGAAGACTAAAGTAGATGCCCAGACAGCACAGAGAAACATGTAGTGCGTTGCTCTCTCGGCTCTTCCCTGCCTTTGGATTATGAAAAATTTCTCCCTTGTTTTCCCTTCTTTTAAAGCAGCTTGTTTTAATGGGTTTTTTTTTCCTTCAAGTAGTAAGATTTTATTAAGACAGTCTCCAAGTAAAGGCTTCCTGAAGCCCTTGGCAATCCCACAAACTTCCTACACACACTTTTTGGTCAAGTCAAGACAGGGTCATTCTCTGAGCTTGTACAAAGCAGACACTCAATAAATAATGGTTGGTTGACAGAATATTGAAATGAGAAAGTACTTCAAATGGTCTTCTCTGGCTGCCCCAGAGTCCTCATTAACCTGTCTGATATCTACGGCCACGAGAAAAAAAAAGAAAAGAAAAAGAAAAAATTTGGTCACATGTACTCATGCACAGCTTTGATTTTCTGCTCAAACTTGTTCCAGTAGTCATTGAACACCTGTTTTCTTTGGCAGTCCTAGTTCCACTGAGCCATTCCAGCGGATATTAGAGTTCTTCCCTGCTCCTGTCTCTAATGAGTAATGGCTTTTGTGGCAAGGAAAATGTTCAGTGTTCTCTTGAGTCCCATCAGTAGTCAGAATTATAAGGGTAGAAGCATAGAATCAAGCACAGACAGGCCACTAGTGAAGATTTAGTTCCCGGTTAGCAGAACAGACTTCACAAGTAGTTTTGGAAATGAGGTCAAACCCATTTGTTTCCAGATGGTCCCAGACACCCCCCCCCCAAAAAAAAAAAAGCAAAGGGTAATGGAAAAAATTTTCAGGCATCATATGGTCATTCATCACATCTAACCAGCAACTTAATTCCTGAAATGTTGGATAAGTCTTTCTTGGAAGTTAGCCATGTGGTTGTCCAATATATGTGAACTTTATTTTTCCAAGTAAAGTAGTAACAGCTTTTTACTCAAAGATTTATATACCGTACTCATACCCAAATTGTCTCTTATCCATTGTAATCCACTTGCTCATCTTAGCATTATTTTTTCTTCCTTGCATTATTCATTTAGCAATATTTCTTGAGCACCTACTGTTTACCAAGCTCTTTCTGGACATTGGGATAAAGTAGTAGGCAAAACAAATTCCTCTAGTTTCATGAAACATATATTCTTGTTAAAGTTTGGGGGAAAATAATAAACAAAAGGAGTAGATATATAAGATGTATGTAAAAATGAGATCGATATTATATATGCTACATATAAATTACTTAATGGTGGTTAGGGAGAATTAAAAGTTATGCAGATTCAGGTTTCTAATGATGAGAAGAGGTTGCTAACTTGTATAGAATACTCAAGGCAGACCTCTTTGAGTTGCTGATATTAGAGCAGAGACCTGAAGGAAGGGTGGAAAATAATCTTGCAGTATCTGAGGAAAGAATATCCTAGGCCAGCAGAAGCAAAACTTTGGCACACATGCCATAGTGAGTTGTTTATATCATTGAAATCTCTAAAGGGTTTGCCATATCTTTTCTAGGCAGAAAAAAGCACAAGTGCAGCAGTTGAGGAAAGAGATATGTGGTGTGTTCTAGGAAAATGTCTTCAGAGTGGATTTGATGAAGGGCAGAGGACAGGACATGAGGTCAGAGACATGTATGTAGACCATGAACTATAAAAAGCAAAGACCATACCTTAGTTTTCTTTATATCCTCCCCAGGTCTTACCAAAGTCCCTTGCACATAACAATGTTTTAATAAAGTTTATTGTAGATTTAAATACGTGCATAGTTAATTGCGCTTTATCTCATTTCTAGTAATTCTTTCCACTGTAATGAAGTAAAGAAATTAAATTTTTGATTTCATTTCCATTACTTTTTAACTGGGCTTATTTCTTGAGTCAGTAGATGTAATTCTATTAGATAATGGTTGAATGGATACATGCATTGAACTTGAGATAGGTTGAACTTGAGATCCTTTTGCCTCAGCTTCTCATGGTATGCTAAAATGAGCATTTTCTGATATCAATAATTCTTTGAACATCATTTTTTAATACCTACATAATGTTTCATTATAGACACAGGTTTTTGGACAGAGAGGGCATTTCTAGGTCTCACTACTATAAATATTTTCTTATGAGAATTTCCTTACACAAGGCATCTTACCTTCTTCTAGGTATATTTCCCAAGGAAAATTATATAATTAAAGGGCATGGACACTAAGGCTCCATGCAGTGGGTATTATTGCAATAGGTATTATTGGTATTAGCTCTAGAGAGGATGAGTTACTTTATGTGATGCTTGACGGTAGTTATGTATTATCATGTCCATTTCTCTACATTCTCATGATCAAGTGAAATTATAATTTTTAGAAGATGTTGATGTGATAGTGGCTTCATTTACACAGAATAGGACAAGGACGTTGGCTTGTCCTGGGTGTACTATCACTCACTGACAGCATGAGCTCTCGTAGTAACAGAGATGAAAAATGAAAAAATTCTCTCAAGGAACTTAGAGTCTTTGGGTTAGAAATATTGTATAAGCAACTCATTCTAAATCAAGGCAGAATAAAAACATCAGTACTAGACAGCCAAGTAGTTAGTCACAGGTTGGTCTCTGTAGAGGCCCTGGAGACCTTCCCTCCAAGGGTTTTTTTTAGAAGAAAGACAGATTGGTCTTTACACATGCTTTACCTAATGTAATGTTAAAGATTGGAGGCAGTTACCCTGTTAATTGATGACTGGGGCACCTCTGCAAGTTCATCAGTTGTCCAGAGTGATGAATGAGGACTTGGATAACTGAGAAGCCAGTTGACTGCAGAGCCTTGGACTGTGCGGTTCTTGACACTGCTTGGTTTTCCCTTACCTGTTGTATAACAATAAGAGGGGAAAGGTCTATTTGTTAATTAACTAGTCTGCACTTAGATTGAAGTGGGACATGGTAGGAATTCATCCTCCGTAGAGGTATTGATATTGGCTTTACAGTATTGGATAGTTTGGGTACCTTAACCAGATATAATGAAGTCCAGAGCCCAGGATGTCTTGGGATGGCTCAAGAAGTGAGCCATTAGATGGGAATGAAAGCAAGCAGAAAGCAGTAGCTTCAAGTAGAAGCAGGGCTGGAGAGGAATTTCTTGGGAGGGAGTTGGGATTTACAGGAAAAGAAGGCACAGGCTGGTCTCTGTAGAGGCCCTGTTTTTCCTGCTGCTAAGTCTGTCCCAATGAAAAGAGACTAAAAATAAAGGGGCTAATGAATTAACACTAATCCCAGAGAAGAATAAATACTTTGAATTGTGTCTTATTTCCTCTTTACCTTTTTTGAATTCACTCCCTCTTTTCTCTACCCACTCATTCCAACCTCCAACCTAATTTTTAAGTACAGCGATTTAATAGCATTTGTTTCATCATCTTTCAATGGACTAAGTTTTTAGGATTTGAAGTTCCTTTGCCAGTGCAGTCTACCAAAGTATGTTCCTTAAACAAAAATCATTCTCTCCTGGCAGAATGTTTGGTCCCTGCTATGTAAATGAGTTTTTAAAATCATGAGTGATAGAGATGGTGGCCCATACTAGATTCTCAGTTTACTGAGTATTCTTCCTTGCGGAAGCCCTTGATCTCCGTCGGCCCTCTCTTTTCTGCTTGTTGAAGGTGGAGGACTCCTTTAAACTATGTGCTTGTGTAGGGCAGGTGGCTCTGAAAGGTATTCCTCATTAATGTACCAACTCCTCCCAAGGTGAGAGCCTGTGGGAGGGAGGTTGCTCCTGAGAGGGGACTGTACCAGCCTGGCCACTGTCCTTGCCCAGACTGGGAGCTGAAGCCCCGCTCCTGCGGCACATTAACTCCCAACTCAGCACTTGTCCTGCCAGAAAGGAAGTGCTAAGTGCGAGGCACGCAGCCGATACTTACTACCTTGTCCTCTTTCACTTAGGGTTGTGGGCACAGTGTAGTTAATATAGGGGCCTTTCCCGTTTTAGTGCTATAAAACATGATTCTGAGCTGCAAGTAAGGGAAAGTGTAAGGAATTGTTTTGACTGCAGTGTGTGAAAGGCTGGGATGTTTTCCCCCTTCTAAGGAAAAGGAAAAAGGCACATTGATTAAGGACTCCTGCCTGGAACTACTGGCTACAGTGAATGTTGCTGGAATTCCATTCAGATCCCTTTGGCTCTTTTACTAGGTCTGTTCACCCCTTCCCCAGCTTCAAGGGGCTTTTGTTGCCAAATAGCTGGGCCCTTGAGACTATTCTTTGGAGGCCTGGGCTCTAGTTGTAGTTGCTTTGCCTTCATGTACACAGAATTCACAGTACTTGTGTTTAGATTTCCCTTCTAGCCCCCTAGAATCTCGTAGTGGCTAGGATGGCAGGAGTATGATGCCCAGCTCCCTTGCCTTTATGGGACCAAACTCTGAGGTATGACTTATCCTCCAGACTCCCTTCCAGAGTCAGGCTAAAGGCCGCTCTCCCTGGGACTCCCCTTTACTTAGCTTCCTTTACCTGGCTTCTCTTTCCTGTCCTGCTTCCCACACTCCGCTACTTGTCTCCCTGGGAGCCATTTCTTAAGTAATCACTTGTCTGTGAATTGTAAAACTTGGCTTCAAGTTCTGCTTCTGAGAAACTTGATCCAAATTGTCCTGCCCTCATTACATTTCACAACAACCTTGTAAAGTAAATGTTATTATCTCCATCTTTGTACTGAGGAAACTGAGGCTCAAAGATAGTAATGTATCTATAGCTCGTGATCCCGTGTAGTTCTGTTTAAGCCCGATGTACTGAGTGTCGTAGAAACCAGTTGGCATTTAGATGAAGCAAACCAGTGATCTCCTCTAAAACTGCAGATGCTTGCTCAAGGTTATGTAGAAAGTTGTCTCCTGAATTAAATCACATGAATTGAGTAAGTCTAGGATCTTGGGCAGTGCAGAATTGGCCTACAGCTCAATGACACATTTGCTGACTGTCCCTCTTCCCCTTTCATCCTGTGCTGTGTCTAATTACTTATTACACTTATTGGTGCTCTACTTCAAGGGTCTCCTTTCCGGCGTGGCTTCTGTGCAAGCCGGTAAGCTCTTTGAGGACCAGAACTATGTGCTTTTTCTTGTGAAGTCCCCAGAACTTATCATGGTGCTTGCTACATAATAGGTACTCAAATGAATATATCTTCAATTGAAGGACCAGCCACAGGGCAGTTTCCTTCATGACAAGTCCACTCTGGAGAAATCAATTAAGTCATAACAAAGGGATTTTCTGATGCTTTAAAAAGAACTGTCATACTTTGAGTCAATTTCTTATTCTCTGGCACCTATATCA
This sequence comes from Hystrix cristata, assembly GCA_004026905.1. Classification (NCBI taxonomy): domain Eukaryota; kingdom Metazoa; phylum Chordata; class Mammalia; order Rodentia; family Hystricidae; genus Hystrix; species Hystrix cristata. Next base: position 40,365 of record PVJO010005453.1, on the reverse strand, counting down.
CTGCTTACAGCAAAGAATTCAAGCCAGTGCTGCCTTGTGTGGTGTCTCTCCTCAGAGGTTTCCTTTCTAGCAGCATTAGCTAATTCTACCAAAGATCTTTACCCCTGATACATTTGCAGATAGTATGCATATTTTAAGGGTCCAGTGACATCAACTCTAACTTTGGGGAATTATGAATTCTTCTTCTTAATTTCGTATGCAGCAATCTTCTCCTAAAATTAAGTCTAATCATTATATGAGACATCAAACATTAGTAATGGGTAGGATGTGATTTAACCACTTTGGGGAAGTCAAATGATGGCATTATTATTTTTTAAATTGTGAATCAGTGTTATAACCTTTTGTATTTTTCTGTTGATGCTGCTTGCATATTTTCCTTGCTGTGCTTTTGTCAACTCTCCCTGCAGTGTACAAACCCAGATAATAATTCAAATGGATATTCTGGCCCACAGTTCCTGAAATTTTCCTTCTGAGTGATATGTAGGTGGACTTTGTGATTATGTAAGCACAAAGCAAATAGGATTGGAAGGAATCCCAGCTGAGAATGGGCAGGTGCTGGACAATCTTCTCTCAGCCTTGCTCTGCTGACCTCTCTCTGGGTGTGGGCTGGCTCCGTGCTGCTTCTGTTTGGCAGCACAACAAGATAAGTGCCTACTGTGCCCCGTAACTTCTTAGTTCCAACTGTAACTGAGAACTATGGGGCTGACTCTTGGACTACAACAGCCTTTAAAGTCGTAACTGCAGAAGAAGCCTGTAGCAAGAATCAGAACTTGTAAAATTGAATTACGAGGAGGCCGTGCTAATAACCAAGTTGAACTGGATGTTTATGAGGTCAACTTCTTTTTTTTTTTTTTTTTTTCAGCCAGGGATCGAACTCGGGGCCTTATGCTTGCAAGGCAAGCTGAGCTAAATCCCCAGCCCAGGTCAACTTCGAAACTTTAAAAAAACAGTACCTGGATATGTGTGTAAGTTATCTATTGCTACATACCACACTACCTTGAAATTTAATAGTAGAAACATTATTCATTTCTCTTAATTCTGAAGGTCTGGAATTTGGACAGGACACGATAGGAATGGAATATCTCTGTTTCACTTGGTGTCTGCCAGGGCTGGAATGTCCAAGATGGTGTCTTTATTCATGTCTGATACCTCAGATGGCAGGGGCATGCTGGAAGAGCTCACCTAGGATCAGAGATGTGGCTTTGCTTTTGGCTGCTTTCCTTGGTTTCCCTTCATATTGTTTCAGGGCTTCTTCTTCTCCATATGCCTCTCCATATGGTCTGTCCAGCAGGGTAGTGAGATTTCTTACATGACAGCTCAGCGCTCTCAAGAGTGAAAAAGCAGGGACTCCAGAGCTTTTTGAGGATTTAAGCTCAGAGCAGTCCTAGAATCGCTTCCACTGTATCCTTCCTAAGCAAGTCATAGGTCAGTCTAGATTTGAGAGGGGAGAGCTCTTCAAAGACATAAGTAATGGAGATGTGGTCCTCCCAAGTCTGCTGATATAGACCACTGCAGTGTGGTTTGAAGAAGAGGGTTTACAGACAGACATACAGAACAGGCAAAACCTGCTGAGGTTTGGGAAGTGCCTAGAGTTGCCAATATAAAAATACAGGATATTCAGTTAAATTTCAATCTCAGATGAGCAATAAATAATTTTTAGTATAAACATGTCCTATGAAAGTCATCATAGCATGTAATATTTGGGACATATTTATGCTAAGAAACATTTGTTTATCTGAAATTCAAATTTAATTGGAAATTCTGTATTTTTATTTGCTAAAATCTGATGTATGGCAACATCAGATGAGGACCCTGTGAACAGGACTGTGGTCCAGGTCTTGAAGTTTTTTATTGGCCTAGTTATAAGGTGGTTCTGCTCAAATCAGGATCAGAGGATGAGCATGGAGAGGAAGAGGGCAGATGTTCAGGGCCAGCTGGGAGTGAGTGTGGTGAGCAGGAGACCTGAGCAGTCAGGCCGAGAGTGGGACAGGCCAGAGAGGAAATGTCAACTCTGCATGACTGCTCTAAAGGTCAGTTTATTTATTTGTGTTTTCATGTAAGGTGGATTATAGTGTTCCTTCATAGGATTGTGGTGACATTAAGTATTGGGGTGTTTAGTTGCCCTTGTCATGGTGCCTGCTCCATAGTGAGCATGGAGGACAGGTTAGCTATAATCATCATCAGAGTAACAATTACAGTAATGTGATAATTTTGTGGGTATTCAGAGGGTATAGGAGGAGTGGGCAAGAGACACAAGGGAACTGATTTTCCTAGAACACATGCCAGGCTCTGTGTCTGGTGCTTTCCACTCTCCATTTCCCTTAATCATAGTAGCCTTCGCAAGTGAAATACATCAGTTCCAGGGATGAACGAATTGGCTTGGGGGAGTTAAGAAATGTGTATGGGTGATGGTCAGGGCCGTCTGACCATTTTTTCCCCTAAGGAAAGACCAGTTGATGTATAGGTAAAATTCAGTTTAAGGGGCTCCCATTCTCAGCCTTTCCTGCTGACCTTGGCCTCTGTTGCCTTAACTCCAGGCCTTCGCTTCTCAAGTGTAAGACGGGAGAGTGACACTCATGTTGCTTCTCCTGGAGAGTTGTTGAAAGCATTCTGTGTGGAACAGGGTGTGATAATGGCCCTTGCAATGTGCCCCACAGATGCTGAAATTTTTTATTAATTTTAGGACACCAAATGTTAATGGGATTAACCCTAATCTTGTGTTCTGCTCATCTGAGGCCTTGGCAGGTTAAGGAAACACGGTTGTCCAGAAGACACTGAAGATGGGCATTGTGAGGAAGAAGAGAGGCCAGCTGTGGTGTGGTGTGGTGTGCTATGCTGATGTTGTCCCTTCTGGAATATCCCAAGCCAAGATTCCAGAGCTAACACTTTTCTCAAGAGACTTAGTCCAGATTTAAGGACAGAACAGCAGCGTGGGACAGAACAGGACTGTGTGGGCTCAGTAGTCCTCCCTTTGGCTCATTGCTTTTCACAGCCTTGCAGATAGTCCCTTGCCTGAGGCACAGGAAGGTCTATCTAGTGATTGATAAAATGCCAAGTGCATGTCTCTTTCATTGTCTGTGGAAGATTTGGTAGATATTTACAAGGCCACTATGAACTTTTATACTTCCTTGGAGAGTAGCAGCTTAGAAATATATGTGGAAATATTGTCATTATCTATTTTATGGGCGAACACGGTGTAAACAGTGACTGACGGAGCTTCAGTGAGCTGGGTCGTGCCTCTTGCTCAGCTTTTCTCTTTTTCTAATTTACCCTGGGTCTGAATCTCTGTCCTCCTCGCATACCAGACGTGCAGCTGCATTCATTATTCTCACCAGCTCTGCCCAAATTTCCCACATAAGGAACAAAACGGTCTGCAACCACAGGCTCGTTTCCTGGGCAGTAAGTTATAATAACGTGACAAGATAAGGTTGTACCTGACACATATTTTCCAAGTTTACCAGAGGTAGCATCATAGCTGCTCCTGCTTCTGCGCGCGCGCGTGTGTGTGTGTGTGGCGGGTGTGGGGTGATGGGTAGGCATGAGTGTAAATGAATGTGTGGGCTTCTGCAAGGCATCTTGTGAACACTGCCGTTGAAGAGCGAGGCGAGAGTGTTCACTGCTTGGTAATGAGATTCAGTGTTATGGGGCTGTTATTTTTAGTTTTAAGCTATGAAAATCTCATTCTCTCCCTAGAGACCCCCTTTCTGCCATTCTTTAGCACATCGGGTGAGAAATCAAGTGTCATCTCTTGAAAATTATAACAGATCCCAAGTCATCTTGTAAAAAGTACAGCTCTCCCCAGTTCTGTTTGGTCTGTTAAGAGTGATCTTGTAAATTGGAATTTTGATTTGAGACGAGCAGGGAAGGGACATAAAAAGAGAAAGTGGGGTTTGAAAGTCTTAAACTAGATAAGAAGGGCTAGAGACAGAAAATTAAAAAGCAATTATTTTGGTTAATTAAGTATAAACATCCACTGCATGACTGTCTGTCTGTCTGTCAATCATCTATCACCTATCTAACCTATCTATCATCTGTGTTTCTTGCCTTTTGCATCTGTGTGTCTGAGATGTTATTTTGATGTATTTAATGGGTACTTTTTGATGACTTTAGTCTGTATTTCCTTTTTCGGTTATCCTTATATTTTATGTTCACACATGTTTTATGCTCATAGGATTCTTTGAGCAGAGGCTAGTAAACTGATTGCAACCTTACAGGTCCAGAGGCTTTTCTGCTTTGACTCTATAGGTTTCAAAAATTCAATTGTTCTATCTGTTTTTGATCCCATCTATCAATGTATAAATCCAGTTATTTATTAAAATCTAGAGGGATCGAACAAGCAGGTGCTTACAGCTTCACTTACCAGCTATACTAGTGGTAACTTCCAAGTATGTATCTCCAGCATTAACCTTTAGAATGAGGTCAAAACTAGTTAAGTCCAACTGCCTGCTTGCCATTCCAGTTGGGCATGTGGCACGCATGTCATTCTTAATCATCCCCAGTCAAAATCTTAATTCTGCTCACACCCAACTTTGATTTATTTCTGTTGTGGGCTTCTGCTTTTCACTAAATTCCATCATTTTCTTGGATCAAAAGTCATGGAGTCAACCTTGATTCCTGCTTCTCTCTCCCAGCTCATGTACCCAATTTGTCATCACATTTTGTCATCTTTTACCTTGGTCATTTTTTGAGACTAACACTTCTAGCTCCATTGCTCCCACCTTGATCTTGACCACCACCATTTTTTACCTGGATTAGTGCAATAGCTTCCTCACTGATTTTGTCTCCTTAACAGGCTGTTCTACAGCAGTTCTCCACATGATCCTTTAAAAACATTGGTTAAACCAGGCATGGTGGTACAAACCAGTAATTCCAGGACTCTGAGAGGCTGAAGCAGAAGAGTCATGTGTTCAATCCCAACCTTGGCCACTTAGCTGTTTAGCAAGACTTTGTCTCAAAGAAAAATTTTTTTTAAGTGGCTTGGGATATAGTTGAGTGTGAAGGTGCTGGGCTCAGTCCTCAGTGCTGCAACAAACACACACACAGATGCCTTGGCCAGTTCATGCTGTTCTTCGGTTCAGAATCCCCAGCGGCCTCGCACATCACACAGAGTGAAAGTCAGCTTCTGTCCCTGACTGTTGGTGCACTCCTGGCTCCTCCCTTCAGCCCTGTTCTCTCTGTCAGCACAGGCCGCTTGGTCCCCACGTTTCTCACTCTTCCTGAATGTGCACATTTTGCTCCTGTCTGGACTGCTTTTGCTCCTCCCCCAAGTGCATTCTTCCCTTCATTACATTTTGTTCCTACTCAGACATCCCCTCCTTGGATTGGTGAGATTCAACATGGCTGAGTAGAGGAGGAGTCACGTTGGAGAGACTCCGAGAGAAAATCAAATAAAAACACAGGTATTTGGAAGAAAGGGTGGGATATATATCTTGATGCCAAAAACCAATTGAAGTAAGAGACTTGTAGATCAAACAAAACATGGGCATGGGAGTTTGTAAAAGGTGAAGCAGTCCCACAGGGCTGCCAGTGGGGCCTCCACCTGCTCGCAACACAAAAGATTGTCTTTGAGTATTTAAAACAAGATAGTATCCTGGTTTCTTGTCTTCTGATGCTGCCTCGCTTGACCTACTTTATTTTTCTTTGAAGTTCTTATGACCATATGGCATTCTGTGTGTCTTTGTATGTCTGGTTCCTCCCGCCCTAGTGTTAACGTCTTGACCAGAGACTTTCTTCTGTAATTGTGTCTCCAAATGGCCAGAACAATACCTGGTAGGTAGAGGTTGCTCAGTAATTATGTGTTAAATGAATGAATGAATGATCTTCTACTAATGCTTTTCATAATGTTCCTATATGTTTTGTCCCTAGCGTTCGGGAAATTATCTTATTTTGGCACTGGTGTATGATATAAGGAAATGTACCATAACGGGATGCATTGACTGTGGAGTGTTGCCTGTCACTCCTGTCTTCTCATCCACTGAAAGCTCCTTGTTTTGGGGAAGGAGCTATCAGAGCAGCAGGAGAGGAGCCATTCAGACAGGCCTTGAAAGCCAGCAGAAAGCAAAAGGATCATGAATCCAAGACAAGTGTCTGTGATGGCCTCTTTCTCCCTTTCAGTAAATATCCTGAGGGTGAATTCTTCTGGGGTCACTCCCTAGAAAGGGTAAAAAGCTTCCTGTAGTCAGCAAGGCCTTGATATCTCCTGCAGTGAACTCTTGGGCTGGCTGCTTTCTACAGCAGTGTGGGTGGAGGGAAGTCTCCAGGTTGTCATGTTACTTTGCAGAGGTAGAAATGAAAAATTGAAACCAAAGTGCTTTATAACTTTACTCTCTTGGATCTGCTTAGCTTGGTTTTTCACTCCTTCCCCGGTTTACTTATGAAGTTTGATTCTGTCAAACTGTTTTGCTTTAATCTTACAAACTCTTTCTTTGCTTTTGTACCAGCTTAATAGAAGTTTCTGTAAGGGGATGAATGGTTGACAGGTGGGGTTCCTAAGAATAAAGGGACTAAAAAACACCCTGGAAAAATAAGATGGCTGCAAATCTATGTAGAATGCTGTATTGTAAACAAAGTCAGGGATGGTGTGCAATCCTGAGTCATACTCATATGCTGTCTGGCAGATCAGATTATTTTCTGATTCTGTCCCCAGTGGAAAGGGTATGGGCCATCACCTACGGCCAGGCATTCCGGGATATTCTAGGCCATGTGTTGTCTACACGGATCTGCTCATGCCTCAGAGTCTCTGCCTGTATCTGACAGCAAAGTCGATCTTTCAGAAACATTGTGCTTTTTGGGGTTTTCTATTCCATTATTATCTGTAAAACTAATCCAGTTAGTCATGATGCCCTCTTATTTTGGCATGCACCTTTTCCGGTGTCTCTTAACTATGTGATGTCTCAGGGTAGAGGAGGAGAGTCTTAGGCCCCAGAGGGAACATGAGAGTTTCCCCAGCCCTTTACCAGTGGGGCTTCTGATCCATCCTATTTGCTGGGCTCAGCAGGTATAGCAGGTAGGTTCCTGTCTAGTTGAAGGAAGAATTTGCCTACGTGGGTTGCCTTCCCTTGCTGGGCTAGGGATCAGCAAGCGCTGGACGTGGGATGCTTCTGCAGACGGGACTGTCTGCCACTGTGTTGTTCCTTCAGTCCTGGATTCTCGAACCAGCTCACCTTCCTCTTGCACCTTTTAGAGTTCCCCTGTGGTTGTCTCTTAAGGTCTTTGAAGTGCTTATTTTTGTACTTCTCTGAGAGAGTAGGGAGACAAGACTGTGCCATCTTGTCTGGGTCAGAAGTTAAGTTCTGTTTTAAAAATAACTTTTAGTCTAATACTTTTGGGAACTGGAGAAATTGCTGTCTGCTTTAAAATTAGGTGGACCTGAGTTTGAGTCACAGTGTTACCTGCCATTTGCCATTAGACTTTGGGCAAATTTATTAACTATGTCAGTTTCCACATGGGTCAAAAATAGGTGTTTGTTTCCATTAGGTTTCTTGGGTTACAGTCAACAACAAATCTTACTACCCTGAGAAAAAGAAATAAGAAATGTTCTGGAAGGTGGATTTGTCTGGAAAAGAGATGCCAAACCAGTTATTTTAATACAGAGAGTCTGATAAGGGATTTAGGTTAATTGGGAATTGAAGGCTGAAAAGGCTAACATAAGAGTATTAGGATAAATATATAATTAGTAATTGAAAGGAACAGTTCCATGACTAGGGCTGAGGAAACAAAGGGAGAAGGTTTGGGTAATGAGAACCTAGAGACTTGCAGGTGGACCCTAGTGGGCTCGGACCTCTGAGGAAAATGCTCTGCCTGTGATGATAGCAATTTGGTGAAGGTTGCCGTGTGAACAGTGATGCTGGTTCTGAGTGTGGAAAGAAATGCTGCACAATGGAAATAACACTACTGGAGTCAGTTGTTTGTAGAACCAACTTTTTCTGGAATCAACCACTGTTTATGAGTAAAAAAATGCTGTCTAAGTGTCACTGAACCAAACCAAACCAAATCAAACCAAACCAAACCAAACCAAACCAAAACACAAGTCTTTTTTCCCTCCTCCCATTTTACAGTCTCCCATCTCTCTTTTTGACCAAGTTAAATATGGTATTGAGTATTTTTCTGGCAAGGAAAAAAATGTGATTTACAAAGTTTCAGCCTTAGCAGGATTGTTTTGATTTGAGACAATAATTTAAGAATTAACTAGCAAAAAAGGATACTTGATAGTGAGTCGAAACAAAGAAATAAATGAGTAACCAGGTCTTGGAAAGGACAAGAACCATTTCTGATCAAGGAAACTTGAAGTAATAACTCACTGAATTCTTTGTGTAGGGATTCTTTGGGGTGTTGTTCAAACCACTTTTGTGTCCTTCACGCGACTGAAATATCTAGAAAAGACAAATTGGCCAATTTTGGGTAACATGTTCATTCTAATGATGAAAAGTACCAAACTATGGGATCCTTTAAGCGGCACCTCACCAGGATCACCTGGAGTTGGAAAGGACAGTTTCCAAATGAAGTGATGCCAGGAAGAAAAAGACAATGAGAGCTATCCCACATTCCACTCCCATATTGCTTGTGTTTCCCTGGTAGCAAGCGAAGATCTATGTGGGCAGATCTCAGTTTCCAGTTTATTAAGTAAATACTATAAAGTAAATAAGTAAATATTACCTATTATTTAAATAAGAACTGTATCCTCGGAGAAAGCAGTTCTGCTTTGGGTAGAAAGAATTTCTAGACTCTGCCATCTAGTATCTCAGAGATACAGGCTAAAATTTTTGCAAGGAATTGAAAGGCTCCAACCACATATGTGGTTCTTAGATTCTGGACTTTTGCATTCTGTTTGTAAGAAAAAACAATTTGTATTTATTTGGAGTTTAGAATATATTGTAGAGTCTGAAAGAAAGTCTTACATGTTTCGAGTATTTATCTTCCGATGCTGCAGAGTCTTCAATAAAGCATTTAATGGTGTGTTAGGCCATCTGCTTCTGGGCAGGAGAGCTGTGGCAAGCCCGTAAGTTCCATTGGTGTTAGTCATCAGCCGCTTTTAATTTTTTAATCTGAAGTGAATTTCTTTCTCAGGCGTAACATTGTTTGAGATCTTTTTTGGAAATCATAGATTTGTTGGAATAAGCACAACATCAGGGAAAATGGAAGGGTTGAATTATCCTCCAAAGATTCCTATGTTAGAATTGAGTCCTCACTGGGAGGTACTGAGAGGGTAGAAACTTAATTCAACTGTGGCATTTAGATGTGAGGCCTTGTGAGGTGATTAGGAATAGATAAAGTCTTATCACTGAATATCAGTGATTTCATAAGAAGAGGGAGAGAGACCACAGGACACATAGATGTACATTCTTCTTAAGAAAGCCATCATCAGATGTCAGCCCTTGAATCTCCTGAAATGTGAGCTAAATAAACTACTTCTTCTTATAATGTTGCCCACCTTCTAGCTTTTTATTATAGTAATAAGCTAGGAAGTTTTTTTATTCCATTGATGGCTAATTTCTGACCTGTATAAGATGGCAGGAGTGAAGGGTAATTGATCCACCACAGAGAAATTGTTGTTGCAGGAGGTATGGCATCATACTAAGAGCTCAAGGAAGGTGTTGTATTTCTGTTTTTACCCCACTGCTTTGAATTTAGGCCATTATATACTACTTCTTTTTATATCTTATTATAATTTATATCTCTTTTAGTATCATATCATTTTATAAGTATAATTTTAATGGTTTTCAAATAATTTATGAAGTGGCTTTAACATAATTGGCTTACTGATTCCTCTGTTGCTCTCCCTTCTTCTCTCCTTCCCTTCCTTTCACTATATATGTATATATATTTTTAAATTTTGTTTTAATCGTACATTTTAGATGTACATAGTGATAACATTCATCATAGGGGATTTGTACCTGTACATGACATATCTTGTTGCTTCTTTTTTCCCCATTCCCCTCCCCTCACTCCCTCCTCCCTCTCTATTTACAAAACCTTTGTTTCCATTTTTTCCTCCCATTTCTTATTTCTCTTGTCCCTCTGTTCCTTTCTACTCCCCCTCCCTTGTTCCTTTTCCCATTTGGACATTTTCTTCCTTTTGCCAATATAATATATTTTTTTAGGCTTTATTTACCCTTTCAGTTTCTCAAACCAGAGAAACAATGTGGTATTTAAACATGTGTGTCCGATTTATTTCACTTAAGAGTATGGTCTCAAGATGCATCCCTGTACCTAGGAATATCTCAAACTTATCATTCTTTATGGCAGAGTAGTACTCTGTTGTATTAAAAAACCCACATTTTCTTTATCCATTTTGTTGTTGGTGGACATTTGGGCTGTTTCCAAGATTTAGCTATTACAAACTGTGCTTCTATAAACATGGGTGTGCATATATCGCTGTGGTATGATGCTTTTAATTCTTTTGGAAAGGTACCAAGAAGGGGAATAGCTGGGTCAAATGGAACTTCTAGTCCTAGTTCCCTGAGGAATCTCGACACTGATTTCCATAGCGGTTACACCAGTCTACATTCCCACCAACAGTGGAGAAAAGTTCCTTTATTCTCCACAGCCCCTCCAGCATTTGTTATTGGCTGATTTATTGATAATAGCCATTCTTTCTGGAGTGAGGTGGAATCTCAGGGTTGTTTTAATTTGCATCTCTCGAATGACCAGTGATGTTGAACATTTTTTCATATGTCTATCTGCTGTTTCTACTTCTTCATCTGAGAAGTGTCTATTCATTTCTGCTGCCCACTTTTGGATTGGGTCTTTAAATTTGGAGGGTCTGATTTTTTTGAGTTCCTTATATATTCAAGATGTTAATCCTTTGTCAGAGGAATAGCTGGCAAAATTTTTTCCCACTCTGTGGGTTGTCTCTTCGCTCTTTTGGTAGTTTCTTTTGCTGTGCAAAAGCTTTTTAATAAGATCAGGTCCCGGTTGTTGATTCTTTGTGATATTTCCTGGGCAACGTGGAATTTGTTCATAAAGTCCTTGCCTGCACCTATGTCTTCAAGAGTTCTACCTATTCTATCTTCCAATAGATTTAGTGTTTCTGTTTTAATATTTAGATCTTTGATGCACTTTGATTTTAGCTTAGTGCATGGGGAAAGATACAGGTCTTGTTTTAACCTTTGGCATGTGGAGAGCCAGTTTTTCCAGCACCATTCATTAAAGAGGCTGTCTTTCTGCCAGTGAGGTTGTTTGGCCCCTTTGTCAAAGATAAGGTGACTGAGAGTGTTTGGACCTGTTTCTGCATCTTCTAATGTGTTCTGTTGGTTCTGGGGTCTGTTTTTGTGCCAGTACCAAGCTGTTTTTATTACAGTAGCTTTGTAATATAGTTTCAGGTCAGTGATTGTGATGGCCCCTGCTTTGCTTTTGTTGCCCAGAATTGCTTTTGCTATTCTAGGTTTCTTTTGGCTCCTAATGAATTTTAGGATTGTCTTCTCTAATTCTGTGAGGTATGCTATTGGTATTTTAATTGGGATTGCATTAAATCTGTATAGCAGTTTTGGGAGTATGGCCATTTTCACTATATTGGTTCTTCCTACCCAGAAGCAAGGGATATCTTTCCATTTTCTGATATCTTCTTCAATCTCCTTTTTCAAAGTACTGTAGTTTTCATTGTATAGATCTTTTACTTCCTTTGTTAGATTGATTGCTAGGTACTTCATTTTTTTGGATGCTATTGTGAAAGGTGTTGTTTCCCTAATTTATCTCTCAGTGGGTCTGTTGTTTGTGTACACGAATGCTATTGATTTCTGAGTGTTGACTACGTATCCAGCTACGTTGCTGAATTTGGTTATTAAATCTAGGAGTCTTTTGGTGGAGTTTATGGGATCTTCTATGTAGAGTATCATGTCATCTGTGAATAATGATAATTTAACTTCTTCTTTTCCTATTTTTATTCCTTTTATTTCTTTCTCTTTTCTAATTGCTCTGGCTAATGTTTCCAGAGCTATATGGAGTAAGAGTGGTGAGAGCGGACATTCTTGTCTTGTTCTGGATTTTAGAGTGAAAGCTTTTAGTTTTTGACCATTTAGTATGATGTTGGCTGTTGGTTTGTCATACATGGCTTTTATCAGGTTGAGATAAAGACCGTCTATTCCAATTTTCTGCAGGGCTTTTATCATAAATTGGTGTTGGACCTTGTCAAATGCCTTTTCTGCATCTATTGAGATGATCATATGATTTTTGTCCTTGGCTCTGTTAATATGGTGTATAATATTTATTGATTTGCATATGTTGAACCATCCCTGCATCCCTGGAATGAATCCTACTTGGTTAAAGTGTATAATCTTCTTGATAATGTGTTGCATTCTGTTTGCCAGTATCTTATTGAGGATTTTTGCATCTACGTTCATTAATGAAATTGGCCTGTAGTTCTCTTTTTTCGTTGGGTCCTTCTCTGGCTTTGGTATCAGGGTAATGCTTGCTTCCAGGAATGAATTTGGGAGTATTGCTTTTGTTTCAATTTCATTAAAGAGTTTGAGAATTAGTGGCATTAAATCATCTCTAAATTTCTTGTAGAATTCAGCAGCGAATTCGTCTGGACCTGGGCTTTTCTTTGTTGGTAGGTTTTTAATTACATCTTCAATTTCAGTGGCTGATATTGGGTTATTTAGAGTTTTTATATCTTCTTGATCCAGTTTTGGTAATTCATATGTATGTAGGAATCTGTCTATTTCTTCTGTATTTTCGATCTTATTAGAATACAGGTTCTCAAAGTAGGTATCAATGATCTTTTGGATTTCTGCAGGATCTGTTGTGATTTCACCCTTTTCATTCCTAATTGTGTGAATTTGAGTTTTTACTTTCTTTTATATAAGGTTGGCTAAGGGTTTGTCAATTTTATTTAGTTTTTCAAAGAACCAACTCTTTGATTCATTGATTCTTTGTATTGTTTTCTTTGTTTTAATTGCGTTAATTTCAGCTCTGATCTTTATAATATTCTCCCTGGTACGGGCTTTGGGTTTGAGTTGCTCTTCTTTTTCTAGAAGCTTGAGGTTCAACATTAGGTTGTTTATTTGAGGTCGCTCTGTTTTTCTGATATGGACGTTCAATGCTATAAATTTCCCGTGTAGAACTCCTTTCATTGTGTCCCACAAATTTTGGTAGGTTGTATTGGCATTATCGTTCAATTGTAGAAACTGTCTAATATCTTCTTTAATTTCTTCTCTGACCCACTGATTGTTCAGGAGCGTGCTATTTAATTTCCATGTGTTTATGGAGTTTTTGTGGTTCCTTTTGCTGTTTATTTCCAGTTTCAATGCACTATGGTCTGATAGTATACATGGAATAATTTTGATTCATTTGCATTTACTTAAGCATGTTCTATGAGGTAGTATATGGACTATTTTGGAGAAAGTCCCATGTACAGCTGAGAAGTATGTGTATTCTGATGTTGTGGGGTGTAATACTCTGTATACGTCCACTAGGTCCATTTGTTCAAGAGTTTGGTTTAGTTCTGATATTTCCCTGTTGACTGTTTGTCTAGCTGATCTGCCTATTTGTGACAGTGGGGTATTGAAGTCCCCCATTACAATCGTATTGTTGCTTATTTGGTTTTTCATGTCCGTCAATATTTGTTGTATATAATTAGGGATGCTGGTATTTGGTGCATATATATTTATGATTGTCATCTCTTCTTGGATTGTTCCCTTTACAAGGATGTAGTGGCCTTCTTTGTCTTTCTTAATAAATCTTGGGTTGAAATGCACTCTGTCTGCAAATAGAATGGCTACCCCTGCTTTTTTCCAGGTTCCTGTCACGTGTTCCTGTTGTTTTCCATCCTTTGACTTTCAGTCTATGAATTTTCTTTGAATTAAATGTGTTTCTTGTATGCAGCAGATTGCTGGGTCTTGCTTCTTGACTCATTCTGCCAATCTGCTTCTTTTGATTGGTTAGTTGAGACCATTCCATTGATGGTTATAACTGACATATGTTGACCTATTCTTGTCATATTATTTACCTGTTGTTTGCTTCCTAGCTTTCCCTTCTGTTTAATCATTTGCCTTGGCTGAAGGATTCATTCTGTTGCGATTCCTGGAGTTGTAGTCCTTATTTTCTCTTTCCAGAATGTCCTTCAGAATATTTTGGAGTGCTGGTTTGGTGGTCCTGAATCTCTTCAGGTGTTCTTTGTCATGGAAGTGTCTTACTTCTCCATCAGTTTTGAAAGACAGTTTTGCAGGGTACATCAATCTGGGCTGAAAGTTCTTGTCTTTTAGGGCATGAAATACTGTACTTCAAACTCTCCTTAACTTGAGGGTTTGTGTTGAGAACTCTGCTGTGATTCTGATGGGCTTTTCTTGATAGGTTATTTGTTTCTTTTCTCTAACAACTTTCAATACTCTGTTCTTGTGTTGAATTTCTGGAAACTTGACTGTTGTATGTCTTGGGATAGATTTTTGTTGATGATGGCTAATTGGAGTTCTGTATGCCTCACTTATCTGTATGTCCAGTTCTTTTTCCATACTTGGGAAGTTTTCTGCCATTATTTCTGTGAACAGGTTTCTTATGTAATTTGTGCTATCTCCTGCTTTTTCATTGACTCTGATCAATCTTATGTTATTTTTCTTTGTGTCATCTAGCAGCTGTTGTATTGATTTTTCATGGTCCCTTACCACTTTGAAGAACTCTTTCTTTTCTCAATCATTAATCACAATCTTGTCTTCTATATCTGAGATTCTCTCTTCACATTGTTTCATTCTACTGCCAATACTTTCAATGTTATGTTTAATCTCTTGGACATCTGCTTGAATCTGTTTCATGAATTCCATTTCTATCCTGTGTTGGGCCTTTATGGTTTCCATCATTTTTCTAAGCGCTTCTGTTTTTTGATCTGTATCTGCTCTAGAGTCACTAATCATATCTTTCATTCTGGAAATGATTTCTGTTTTGATGTTTTCTAGAGCCTCACTCATCTGCTTTGTTACTTCTGCTGTTACTGCTTCCAAGAGTCTGGGTGTGAAGCTTTGATTGTTCCACTTCATTGCCCCTTGGGTTTGCTCTTGGTGAGCAGGAGGTATGAGGCTTCATCTTATTTGTGTGTCTTCTCATTTTCTATTTTTCCTTCTTTAGTTTAGTTCCTGGGTTGATGCTTATGAATTGCCTGTGGCTGGTAGCTTTTTTTTTTTTTTTTAAGTTTTGAGAACCTTTTGGAAGTGACTACTTCCTCAGAGATGTCTTACAGGTGTAGCTGGTTTTTGTAGTATGAGTCTGTTGCAAAATCTTGCCTCTTCAATTTATTGGGGCTGAGAAGTTGTTGTCTATTTGGCCAGACCTTAGTTCTTTGACTGTGGCCTATAGTGTTATTTGTGACCCTCTGCCAATCTTAGTTTTGGCATGCAAGGAAGAATTGAGTGGAACACTTCTGTCACCTTGGCTAAAGTATCACAATCAGCAACAACAATTGAATCAGACACAGTCTATAAAATAACAAACTGTAACTATTGATCTGCCACCTTATACCTTATGAACTAGATTTGTGGTTATGTAACAGTATCCCCAATAAACCAGAAACTTGTATGCAGTAAATATGCCTTCAATACAATGATTTTACTCTCAGCAGAGAAAATTCAAAAGAGATTAGGAAGAAAGGATAGAGAAATAGAAGAAGAGAAAGAGATGAGAAGCAAGGTTGGAAGCCAGGAGGAAATTATACAAACTTTGGGGAGCTGGTAAAGGAAACAGAAGGAAAGGAGAGAAGGAAGAAGTAAAACAAGGACAGAACAAAAAAATAACTGCAAAAACCTAGAAAGTCACTTTCCTATAAAAACAAGAAAGAGGAAAAAAAAAACAAGAAAAAGAAGAGCAGAGAGGGAAAAAATATTTAAAAAAATGTCCACTTCCAGGTGTGCCTCTGATGTCACTGGTAGACAGAGTAGACAGACCCAGGTCCTTGTTGATTAATCCCAGTAGTAGATTTTGGCAGGGTAGTGAGTGTTTCCAGCTGGGTTCAATAGCAAGGTTTCACCTGTTCCATTGAAGTTTAGTCTGATCACTGATCGTGGGGTTGAAATCCAATTTGTTCAGCTGGAGACATATTGTGTGTCTCCCACTGGCTTGGACTCAGTTCCTGCCAGTTTGAACTTGGCTCCTTTCCCTCTTTCCAATTTGAGTTTGAACTTGGCTCCACCTTGCCCTGCCTTGCCCCACCTTGCCCTGCCTTGCCCCGCCTTGCCCCCTTATCAAAAGTCACTAGCGGCTTTTCTGAGTTCTGAGTTTGGCCCCTTTCCAAGATGGTGCTAGACCAATCACCACCCTCTCCTGGGGGCCGTCTGAGATCAGATGACTAAGGTAACTCACAAGCCACTGCAGTCTTCAGTGTCCACTGCTCCGCTCCATTTGTGTGTCTTTCTGTGGAGGTCTCTGGGGTCTCCAGTAGTCACTGTGTGTCTACAGGCTCAAACTGTGTCACTCGTGCCAAGAGCTGGGGCCATGAGTTGGGGCCGTGAGCTGGGCTGTGTGCTGGAGACGCGCAGGGTTGTGGGCTGCTGCCATGAGCCAGGCTGTGACCTGAGGCTGTGAGCCCAAACTGTGATCTGGGGCTGTGACGTTGGGGCTGCGAGGTGGGGCTCTGAGCTGGGGCCGTGAGCTGGAGCTCTGGGAGAAAGCGCCGTTCGTCCGTCACCTTCTTCTTCTGGGCTGGTCTCTCCTTTTGCTTTCCCCGTGTGCTTCAACTCTTGCTTCAGCTCCCCACTGGGTCGTGAGAACACGCTTCCCTCCTTCTTCTCTTCCCTAAATTGCTATATTCGAGTGTCTGGACAACAAATTTTGGAGAGGCTCTTACTCTCCTTCTCTCCGCTCCGCCATCTTCCCAGAAGTCTCTCTCCTTCCACCATTATAAGCAGTTCTATGATGACTGAATTTACACACACTGAATTTTTGCTGTGCTTTTACTCCCTTGATTAGAGAATGCATAAGAAAGTTGGAGCCGGTCTGCCCAGGTATTGGGTTATAAAAGGTTATGCATCACTCGAGGTGAATGGTTCTTCTGAGTACAGTACAATGTGCAACCTGCATAGCCATATATGTCAGCCCTCAATCTTGGCTCTCCTATATACTGTGTGAACTGCAAACTCCTTGATAGTTGTGTTGCCTCAGTTTGCTTTCCAAATAAAGTAAGAACAATGATATTTAATAGAATTGATGTGAGAATTAAATGATTTTATATGTGTATGTATAAAATATTCCTCAGAGCAGGCCTAGAATATAACAATTATGTTATTATTTACTAATATATTATTATTTTCAATTGTGATGACTTGTTGCAAACTGCTAAATTGAGTTATAATTTTGCTGCAATCTAAAAATGATTGCTATAACCCTTTAGATTTGGAAGTTTGGCAACTCTGGCTGATGTTATGAGTTGAATTCAAGACTCTTCAAAACTAAAACTAGAATGATCATATGATCGAGCTGTACTACTCCTACGGTATATCTTTGAAGGAAACAAAGTCAGCTACAATAGAGACACCTGCATACCTGTGTTTATTGCTGCTCTATTCACAATAGCCAAGCTATGGAATCAGACTAGATCTCCATCAACAGATGAATGGATAAAGAAAAATATATATATATACACAATGGAGTATTATTCATCAATAAGAAAGAATGAAATAATGTTATTTGCAGGAAGGTGGATGAAATGAGAGATCATCATTTGGGAGAAATAAGCCAGACCCAGAAAGACAAGAATCATATGCTTTCTTTCATGTGTGGAATCTAGAATTTAAAAAAACGACCTTTAAGTAGTAGAGGAACTACTTGGGAAGGAAAAGGGGGCCAAGAGGAGAGGGAGAGAGAGAAGGGTAAGAGAAGGTAGTAGGATAGTTGATATTCTCAAAGCAGATATATACATATGAGGAAATGTCACTGTGAAACCCATTAGTTTATACAATTTATGTGTGTAAATACTTGTAATAAAAAAGAACTATTAATGGAATAAAGTGTATCTATTCTTGGTGCCATTTTGAGAAGATGTAAATACTAAGGGATATTTTTCGGAGGACATGAAGCACAGATATGGAAAGTCAGATGGGGCTGCACAGAAGTGAGGGTACCAAAGGACAGATGTAATTGGGATTATGATCACAAAGGAGGGAATTCCAGTGTAGGAGGCAAGTACAGAGAAGTTTGGTGGAATAGAAGGCTTTCTACTGAGAGGAGGAGACATGATCACAGGTACCTTGTGAGCAGGTGGAGCAGAAGTCTGGTTTTCAGCAGAGGCAGATGTTTAGGTGCCATGTGTCACAATTAATTACAAACCTGGGTGCATTGCTTACTTTTGGCTTTGTGTGGCATGGTCCTGATGCGAATCACATGTTTGCATCTGTTCTCCCTCTCTAAAAATTTTCCTGTAGAACAGTGATCATCTTGTTAATTTATACCAACGATTTTCAAAGGAATGCTTTCAGAAAAATGCAAAATGCATCAGAATGCTTGACCAAATCCATCTGGTTTCAGAAGATCTCTTTTATTCAGATGTGTCTATTTTTATCAAAACAAAGCATGAAGATTCCTGTGCTTGGAGACACAGAGAGGAAAAGCTGTACTGCATATTGTTTTGGAGAAATCTCCATGTAGAATAAAAAAATGGAGGCTTGGGCTTGTCTCTGTTTTGGGTGGACTGTGGACTGCTTTCTGCCCCTTGCCTTGCACATCTGCTCCTCTATTCCAGAGAGGAACAGCTAATCAGATGGTGGCTAATGTTGGTAATGATGGTTAAAAGAGTAATTAATCACATTAAAACAGGAAAAATTACTAAGTAAAATAATATGGAGAATGTACCTTACATATACGATCATGCATCCGGGCTTTAGGATTTATTTTGTATGTATGAAATGTATTGTTGGTGTAAATGTATGCTTAGAGAATAACATGTCTTCGGAAACAAGACATTTTGAGTTACAGACATGTTTCAGAGGAAGAGATTGCAGCATTTTGATATTTTTAAACTATGAGATAGGTCTGGGTAGCAGAAAATGTCTGAGATGGGGAAGGGTTGAGCTGGGGTGGAAGTAGATGTATTGGCTTTGGGATGAATTCTCAAGAGACTTCCAGTGAACACTTCCGTGTTTGGATGATGGACACAGTCTCTGCTGACTCCTCACAATTTTTTCCATATCTAGCCTAGCATGGCACATCACTGGGAGTGCTTTGCCTCACCAGGCAGCCCTGTTGGGTGGTCTCTTTCAAGATGACTTCAACTTGGACTAAACTTCACAATTATCCATGAGAATCTGGCCTTCTGGATCCACTAAATTTTCAAAGTGCAGTCTATTTGTAGTCTGCCTTCAAGGGATGCTCCAGTCTGCCTTTTACCTTCATATCTCTCTAGTTCTAGGAAACTCACATTCCAGTTCTTATCACAGGATTCTTTTCTCCACATACCTTTGGCCAGAGAGGAAGTTTCTACTTGTTCTTCTTATTGGACAGTGCTAATCTGCAAAAACAAGTTTTGGAAAGTCCATCAGTTGTTTTGGAGTAGAAGAGGGGATAAGAGCCCTCTTTAGCAATTCTCTGATTTAAATAACCCAGGTCAGATGTCCAAGATGGGCTAACTATATATAGTTGTCTAGTGGTCCACACTACATTGATATGTTAAGTAGGGTATCTGCATAAGCTGAGTGCCTTAACAAGAAACTCCACATTTTGGTGGCTTCAAACAATAAAAGTTTATTTCTTGATTATGTTATTGACCAAAGTGAGTTGATAGTTGCAAGGGTAATCTTTCTCTGTGCAGTAGTCCAGTATTTTTCTACTAGTGTCTTCTACTAGTGTCTTTGCTGTCTTCTATGTGAAGAATCTTCTTTTGAACCATGGCTTCCTTGGGATTTTGGTGGAACCAATAGAGTATGGCAGAAAAGATGTAAATTCTGAGCATGGGCTCAGGAAATCTTGTAAATTTCTACTTCCCTCCTTTGAAATCCTGCCATTGCCATGTAAATTAACCTGAATTTGTCTGCTGGATGATGAGAGACATGTTTAGCTGCCAGGTCACTTCAGACTATGCATAGCCAAACTCCAGAAGCAGAGAGGCCAGCTGTTAGGACTTGTATCTAGATGTCCCCCAAAGCCTCATGTGCTCATAGGTGGGGCATTTTGGAGGTACCTGGATCTAGGGTGTGTGAATGTAGATTAAGGGTATATGAATATGGATTACGGGTGTGATAACTAAATCCACTAATTGGTCTAGCATGGTTCTAGGTGTGAATAATGGGAAGACCTATCCTGGGTGATACCATTCAAAAGGCTTGCAGTCTAGAAGAGATAAAAGGGAAAGGGAGGCTTGCTGTTTTGCTGCCTCCTGCCTGCCCTGCCATGGACTGTTTCTCCTCTGCCATGCCCCCCTTGTAATACTACCCTGCCTTGGAACCAGCTGACTATGGACTGAAGCCTCTACAAACTGTGAGATGAAATAAACTTTTCCTTATTTAATTTGTGGGTGTCAGGTATTTTGTCTCAGTAATGAGGAAGTAATTGAGATACCAGCTGACCTACATTTGACTAAAGAAACAAAAGGGAGCCATGTTGAGACCAAAAGAACTGCCCAACAGGCTAAAGCTGAATTGCTGAACTGCTGCATTTTGATGTAAATAAATGGTTATTATTTAAAGCCACTGTGTTTGAGGTGGCTTGTTTTGTAGGAACAACTGATGCAAGAAGATAGTGTTCTTTCAATTGACTTGGCCAAAATCTAGCCAGAGAGCCTCTATACAAGAAGAGATTATAAAATGTAATCTAGCAGTGTGTCCGGGAGAGGAGGAGGGTATGGATATTGGTGGGTCTCTGTCATAAATACTTACCAGTTTTCTCTGCCTTGGAGTCTCAGTTGAAGCTCCTGTGCACAGACAGAAATAAAATGTAAATATGTTATGTCTTGTGATATAGACTTTGACCATCTCACTTTCCAGTGATTCTCCTTGCTCCCATTTGCCTCCAAAGAGGATGAGATTCTGGTTAAGTAGACTCAGGTCTCCATCATCTTTGTTCAAGAGAGAGAAAGGAGGAAGGTCAGTGCAGTCCTAACACACGTTCTCCAACTGCATTTTTGAAGCTACTGTAGTTTCCTTTGTATAGTTCCTTTGTTAAGGAACCCCATGGGGAACAGGTTATGACAGGATTTACGCATTCTTGTATTGTTCTGTTGCAATCGTTATATTCACAGCAGCATCAATATCTTTGTTCTTTGCTTTTAGGAATCAATACATAGTATTTTTTTATAGTGTTTGGTAGTATGTTTTAGAATTCACAAGTTTAAATGATGCTTCCAGAACCCTGGGAAAATGTGGAATGTGTGGCTGTAGCACAATGGTCAGAAACATCCAGATTGCAACTCCTTATTTCCAACTTGCTAACTTTGTGACCTTGGATCAATTTCTTGAATGCAACTGCCTGTTTTCCTTTTGTAAAATAAACAATCAGAGCAAATAATGATGTTTCTTATGGAAATTCCAGGACAGAATGAATGTGAGAATACTTGGTGTTAGTAGATGTTCTGCAAGTAGTAACACTGTAAGGTAAAGGATGAGTAGGCTAACATCTTCAAAGAACCTGATTGCTATTTCTTTTAAACTCTCAGGATGATGGCTGGGGTACCTACAATGCCTGTTAGGTATGGCTTTAAAAGTGTATTATAATAACCTTTTCAACATCTCAACATCATGTACATTAACCTTCTCCCATGTCATCTCTCCTTTTTTTATTTTAAGACTGACTTAGCTTTTTCTTTTATTTATTCTTCCCTTGTATTCCTATACCAATTTGTCATTCTGGTTTCCCATTCCAATTTGTTGAAAGGGACAGCTTTCTCAGTCAAATACCAATAACATTCCTTACAGAACTAGAGAAAGAATCCTAAAATTCATATGGATCCAGAAGAGACCTAGAATAGCAAAAGCAATTCTGCGCAACAAGGACAGGGAAGGTGACATCATGATCCCAGACTTTAAGTTGTACTACAAAGCTATGGTGATAAAAACAGCATGGTATTGGCAAAACACACACACACACACGCACACACACACACAGAGACACACACAGACACACACACACACACCTGACTTGTGTATCAGTGGAATGGAATAGAAGATGCAGAAAAATTTCCAAGTACACTCAGCTATGTTATCTTTGACAAAAGGGCCAAGTTCTTTTGGTGGAGGAAAGAGAGGCTCTTTAACAAATGGCGCTGGGAAAACTGGCTACCCACATGGTGAATACTGAACCTAGACTGTATCTCTCACAGTGCACTAAACTAAAATCAAAATAGATCAAAGATCTCAATGTTAGAACAGGAATATTTAATCTCCTGGAACACAAAATAGGTAAAACTCTTGAAGACATAGGCATAGGCAAAAAGTTTCTGAACAAAATTCTGGTTGCACAAGAAACAATACCAAGAATCAACAAGTGGGATCCCATCAAATTAAAATGCTTCTGCACAGCAAAAGAAACCACCAACAGAGTGAAGAGACAATCTAGAAACTGGGAAAAAATTTTGCCAGCTATTCCTCAGACAAAGGACCAATATTTAGAGTATACAAAGAACAAAAAAAACTAGACCCCACCCAAATTTAAAAACTCAATCAAAAAATGGGCAGCTGAAACAAATAGATGCTTTTCAGATGAAGAAATACAAATGGCCAATAAATACATGAAAAAGTGTTCACATTGCTCGCCTTTTGAGAAATACAAATTAAAACAACACTGAGATTCCATCTTACTCCCGAAAGAATGGTCATCATCAAGAAATCAACCAGTTGCTGATGAAGGTGTGGTGAAAAAGGAACCCTTCTCCATTGTTGGTGGGAGTGTAAACTGATACAACCACTGTGGAAATCAGTATGGAGATGCCTCACAAAACTAAAAATAGGAAGTCCATTTGACCTGGATGTTCTTCTTCTAGATATCCCCAAAGAGTTAAAGACATCACGTCCCAGTGGTGTGTGCATACCCATGTTTCTAGCAGCACAATTCATAATTGCCAAATCTTGGAAACAGCCTATATGTCCTTCAGCAGGTGAGTGCATAAAGAAAACGTGATATATATACACAATGGAGTACTACCCTGCCATAAAGAAGGATAAAACTTGAATCATTTTTAGGAAAATGGATGCACCTTGAGGCCATAATGTTAAGTAAAGTAAATCAACACATAAATTTAAACACTTCATGGTTTCTCTTACCTGAAAAATGCAATGTATAAATAAAAATGTGAAATAAAAGTAGGAAAAGAGAGAGAAAAGAAGTTATTTTTCATTCAGCATGAACAGTGTATCTAAAATCAATGTATACTTGATTTAGTGTAATTGTCTTATGTGGTTTATATGTTTTTGGCCTATTGGTCTGGTTGTTAATCTGTTTATATGATAATTACCTTTATAATGATTTATAAGATAAATGAATCCAATGCTGACAAAATAAAAAGAGATGGAGGGAAGGGGGAATAAAGAATTTTTATGTGTTATGTACATAAAACAATTCCCTACAATGAGTATAATCATTATGTACTGCAAACATAACTACTAATAAAAAATAAAAGGGAAAAAATAAAAGGGTAGGTAGCTTTCAATAACTAATTCATATGTTAACTTAATCATACATTTCTAAAATACAGTATGCGATGTTCTTTTGCTAATTTTTTAAGCAGTCATTTTCTTTTTCTCTTTGATCAAAGAGTTATTTTGGAGAATGATTTTTATAATTTAAATTAAAATTATTTTTAGGGTTAGTCTGTTTTTATGAATCTCTTTGTTGCGTTTTGATTTGAGATGGTCGCTGCAACTTTTTAGAACTCTAAATTTTCTTTGTGAGTCTAATATATAATGGATTTATGTGAGTGAACCATGGACACTGGAAATCTGTTCTCCAGAGAGTTCAAGTTTGGTAATTATTAAACCAACCTTTATTAATTATTTACCTCAGATCCTTTTATCTAATACTGTTAAACCACAGGGAGAAACAGAGAAGTTTATGAGTCAGCTTCAGGGTATCCATAAATCCCCTGACATCCCGGGGATAAGCACATGCTTGTGAGGAGGGAGAAGGCTTTCATGAGATTCTCACGGGGATCCAAGGGTCTCGAACGATTTACAACCAGAGGATCTTAATTTTTGTTTTATGTTTGTTTATATCTATTTGATCTGGCAGTAGCACTGTAAGGAGGGTTTTAAACATTTGGTCTTATTTTCTGCTCTTTCTTCATTTTATATATTGAAACAATGTTGATTGATGTGTATTCATGAAAATTTATAATATAGCTTGTGAATTTTTTTCTTTATAAACATAAAATGATAATTATAAGATCATTAAAAATCCCTTTTAATATATTGCCTCGAACTCAGCTTTGTCTTATTTTATTGCTCCAATTGTAGCTTTCTGTTTATCTGTCTTTTTCCCGACATACTTTTTCAACTTTAGACTTCTACTTAATTGGATTCTTCTTATATCAATCATGTTAAATATGAGATTTTACCCTTTGTATGTTCATTGCAATAAATGATATATTTGCTCTTACTTCTATCATTTTGTTTTTATTTGGTTGTTGGTGTTCATGATTTCTGTTGATGTTTCTGTCTTGCTATATAGATTTAGCATTCATTGCTGTTTTTTCAAGTGGCTTGTGTGTTTTGATTGTAGTCTATTTTAAGACCGTATTTTTAATCCTTTAAGTTTTTCCAAACATATCCTAACACATATCTCTGTATTTGATATAACAAAGTCTTTTAAGTCCTCTATATTTTAAAATAATAATTTTTACATACTTTCTTTTCTTCTTCCAGTTTTTATAACATTACAATTTTAATTCAGTTTCTGCAATTTTATAATTATTTTATATTACAGATGTTCATGAGTAGCATATTGTTACCAGTTGTACTGTTTTAAATCATATTTACAGGACTTTAGCCCACTAATCTCTACTAAATTTTATACTGGAATGTCTCCTGATTTGTCCTCAAAATTTTGCTTTAGATAAAGAATCTTGCTTTGTAGTTCAGGCTGGCCTCAAACTTGGAGGGATCCTCCTGCCTCAGTCTCCTGAATGTTGGGATTACAGGTGTGCACCACCTTGCTTGGCCCTGAAATAATTTCTTAAAGAGAATATGTTTTCAAGCCCCTTTTATCCTTGAGATTATCTTTCTTTGCCTTCCAAAATAAATGACAGGCATAGTCAATATGCATATATCCATTATCACTTAGTGCCTAAAATCCACATCAAAAGTTAGTGATTGAGTCTGAAGAGATTGGGGAATAATCCTCAAATGACACAAAATTTCACTGAGATGGGAGGAACAAGTTCAAGAGATCTGTCAAGCATGACTGTAGTTAATTACAGTATAATATGTATGTGAAAACTTACAGTATATTATGTACATGAAAATTGCTAAGGTAGTGGAATTTTTCTTCTCACCATACAAAATAAATGCATATGAGGTAATGAATGTATTAAATAGCTTGTTTTAGTTATTATGTAAGGTGTAGATGTGTCAAAATATCATATTGTATGGCATAAATAGATATTTCTTTGTAAGATTAAAAAAATTGAAAATAGTGACTTAAAATGATAATCATTTATTTATAAGCCATTTCTGCAAGTTAGCAATTTGGGTTTTTTTAAAATTTTATTTTAATGGTACATTTTAGATGTACATAGTGATAACATTCATCATAGGGGATTTGTACCTGTACATGCTATATCTTGTTGCTTCTTTTTCCCCTCCCCTCCCTTCACCCCCCCTCCCTCCTTATTTACAAAGCTTCCTTTCTATTTTTTCCTTCCATTTCTTATTTCTCTTGTCCCTCTGTTCCTTTCCCCCTCCCCCTCTATTATTCCCTTTCCCATTTGGACACTTTCTTCCCTTTCCCAATATAATACATTTTAGTCTTTATTTACACTTTCAGTTTCTCACACCAGAGAAACAAGGCAGTATTTAAACATGTGTGTCTGATTTATCTCACTTAAGAGTATGGTCTCAAAATGCATCCATTTACCTAGAAATATCTCAAGCTTATCGTTCTTTATGGCAGAGTAGTACTCCATTGTGTAAAAAAACCACATTTGCTTTATCCATTATGCTGTTGATGGGCATTTGGGCTGTTTCCAGGATTTAGCTATTACAGACTGTGCTGCTATAAACATGGGTGTGCATGTATCGCTGTGGTTTGATTCTTTTAATTCTTTTGGGAAGATACCAAGAAGTGGAATGGCTGGGTGATATGGATCGTCTAGTCCTAGTTCCCTGAGGAATCTCCACTCTGATTTCCGTAGTGGTTGTACCAATCTACATTCCCACCAACAGTGGAGAAGTGTTCCTTTTTCTCCACAGCCCCTCCAACATTTGTTATTGGCTGATTTGTTGATAATAGACATTCTTTCTGGAGTGAGATGGAATCTCAGGACTGTTTTAATTTGTATCTCTCGAATGACCAGTGATATTGAACATTTTTTCATATGTATATTTGCTGTTTCTATTTCTTCATCTCAGAAGTGTCTATTCATTTCAGTTTCCCACTTTTGGATTGGGTCTTTAAATTTTAAGGATCTGATATCCCTTGGTCTTGGGTAGGAAGAACCAGTATAGTGAAAATGGCCATACTCCCAAAACTGTTATACAGATTTAATGCAATCCCAATTAAAATACCAATAGCATACCTCTCAGAATTAGAGAAGACAGTCCTAAAATTCATTTGGAGCCAAAAGAAACCTAGAATAGTGAAAGCAATTCTGGGCAACAAAAGCAAAGCAGGGGCCATCACAATCCTTGACCTGAAATTATATTACAAAGCTACTGTATTAAAAACAGCATGGTACTGGCACAAAAACAGACCCCAGGACCAATGGAACAGATTAGAAGATGCAGAAACAGGTCCAAACACTCTCAGTCACCTTATCTTTGACAAAGGGGCCAAACAACCTGATTGGAAGAAAGATGTCCTCTTTAATAAATGGTGCTGGGAAACCTGGCTCTTCACATGCCAAAGGTTAAACCTAGATCCATATCTTTCTCCATGCACTAAGCTAAAATCAAAATGGATCAAAGATCTAAATATTAAAACAGAAACACTAAATCTATTGGAAGATAGAATAGGTAGAACTCTTGAAGATATAGGTGTAGGCCAAGACTTTATGAACAAATCCCATGTTGCCCAGGAAATATCAGAAAGAATCAACAACTGGGATGTAATCTTATTAAAAAGCTTTTGGACAGCAAAACCAACCACCAATAGAGCGAAGAGACAACCCACAGAGTGGGAAAAAATTTTGCCAGCTATTCCTCTGACAAAGGACTAACATCTTGAATATATATAAAACTCAAAAAAACAGACCCCCCAAATTTAAAGACGAAATCCAAAAGCGGGCACTTTGCATTGTTTTGATGAGCACTTCTGGTCTAGAGCATCTCACTCATTCATACAGTCCCTGTTCACCTGCTGACGTGGCTAGGAGTTGGCCTCATCTGGAATGGCACTGTCCTCCATGGAGTCTTTACCTAAGCAGGGTGGCCCTGGACTAGTCAATGGCAGCTGGGTAGGCTTCCAAGAGGGAACGTACAAGCATTCAGTCTCTTAAAACCTAAACTTGTAACTGGCACAGCAGGACATCTACATACTCTGTTGTTCAAAACAGGTAATGGGGCCACTAGCTCAGATAGGAAGGGAGGGGAAACAGTTCACCCCTTCACGGGAGATACTGCAAAGTTATGTTGCAAAGAAGCATTCGTAATTGAAGGCAATATTTGTTGTTATTTTAGCACCTCAGTTTTCTATTCCATGCCAAATTTCTGACACCGTCCCTTAGAAACTGCAGGTCTTATGTATCTCCTGGTATTTAGTGAATTTCCCTATTTTTTCATTTATATTTGTATATGTTTGATATTTATTTACCTTTCTAGTTTTTTTTTCTGCATATTGTAGAATGATTCAGGTTCGCCCTTTGTATCACAGATTCATTTTCTCTAATACTAGCTTTTCTTCTTGCTGCCTTCAATATTTTTATTTTTACTGAGTTGTCTTTCAATGATCCCTTTTCCTACCATCTCTCTTTTTACTTCATCTTAATCCTAATTTTGATTGCAATGTTTTCTCATCCTATGATGAAGCATTGCTCCTCCTTCCCTCTTTATGGTCACCTAATACTATCAGGAAATTTGATTCTGCACTCTTCAATTATTTCCAGGGACACTGGGCAAAAAAGAGTGTCTTTTCTTTGTTTTATAGATTATTAAAATAATAGTTTATTATTTATTTTTCTTTTTTAAGCAGAGAAACAAGACTTTTCTACAATGTTTTTCTTTTTCTGATTAAGAATCCTATTAGTAAAGTGATACATTCACATGCTAGAACATCAGGCATCATTTAATAGTGTGAAGTAAAAGGTAAGTCTCTTCTGCCACAATCTTAACCACTTGGTGTTGGTAAGCACTCTTAACAGTTACATAGTATACACCAGCAATTAATTTTTAATTATACATAAGGGGTCACTCACACATTTTGCTCAAATAAGGTAGTTCTGTTCACTTTGCAACTTTTTTTACGTAGTAAAGTATTTTGGAAATGTTCCTATATCAGTATACATAGAATGACCAAATTTGTTTTTAAAAACTCGAGAGAATTCTATTATATGAGTTGATAAAAATTTATTTGTTCATCCTTCTACTGTCAAAGATTTAAGTAGTTTTAAACTGTTGTTTGTATAATTCTTTCCTATTGCATAAATCTTACAATGAATCCATCTTGACTTTCTGCACGTGGGATACATTTCCAGGAAATAAATTTGGGAAAAACTGCATTTTTACATTTTGGTAGGCATTTGCAAATTGCCTTTCAAAAAGTTTGAACAATTCCTAATCTAACAAAAATTAAGTGGTTATATCTTTTTCTCCATTTTTAAAACAATATTGGTTTTATTATTTGTTCAGGATTTCCAATCTGATAGGCATTGGTATTTCAATGTTGTTTTCATGGTACATTTATATGATTATTGGCCATTTATATTTTTTGTTTTGTGAATGGATAGTTCATATATTTTATCTTTTCCTTTTTCTTAAAGTGAGCTGCTTATCTTTTTCTTACTGACTTCTAAGAACTAGTTCATAAGAAGCGTAAAGTGGTGGTTAGAAGCAGGGCTCTTGTGATAGTGTGGTTTCATGTCCTGATTTCACTACTTATTAGCTGTTTGACCTGTTATGAGTTACTTAAAATTTCTGTACTTCAGTCCTATCATTTGTAAAATACAAAGAATAAGGGTATCACTTAGGTTTTGTGAATTAATATAGACAATTCACATAAATCAGTAACAGTACTACTTCATTAATAGTGCTAAATAGATGTTAAAAATAACATCTAAAATGATATTTAAAGTATCAGCCCATTGTCTGTTAATATGCCCTGCAAATTTTTTCAACTTTTTTCCTTTAATTTTAAAGGCATTTTTATTTCAAAATTGTTTAAAAATGAATGATAAATTCATCTAATAATTTTAGGGATTTTTAACTTTTAAATGATCAATTTATCTGAAAAAATATTTTGGTATAAGATCTGGAGTATTCCTCCATTTCACCTTATTTCCAAATAGTGAGCCAGTTGTCCCAATATTATCTTCATCTCTGATGAAATATCAGCTTTATTATATTCTAAATTCCCACATAATTTTAATGTCAGCTATGGACTTCAGATTTTTCCATCTTTTTTCCTGCATCTTTGCTTGCACCAAGTGGCTTTCAGTTGCTGCAGTTTATAATTGTTTTCACTAGTAGAGTATGTCTCTCCCCTTTCATTATTCATACTTTTGATTGTTTTCCAGGTTAAATGAAAACACTGATTTACTAGGGAAATGTAATATAATTTTAAAATGTTTTAATTAAAGATTGAATAATATAGATGAATATTTTATGATTCATGTAAGTAATAAATAATGCTAACTGAACATCAGTGTCTTCACTATCTTGGAAGATAGAACATGAATTAGAAGTAATGCTGAGAAGGTCTGTATGCCCCTTCCCAACCTTATCTCCAGATGGAGACATTTCAACATGTATTTAAGTATTTCTGCATATTATTATGATTGTTTAACTTTACCCATTATTGGATTGTGTATAGATTATAATGAATGAATTCTTCTTGACTTGATTCCCATTCAATATTATGTCCATACAATATTGTTCACAATACTCTGCCATGCTATTTTTAACTGCTGTTTGTATTCCATTACACAAATGCATCACAATTTGTTTATATATTTTGTTTATGGGCATTTAGATTGTTCCCAGTTGTGTTTAAATGCCATACTACCCAAACTATTACTATGAGTGTTCTTGAGTACTTCTGATGCATATGTGTAAAAGTATCTCATGGAGTGGAATTGCTGGGCATTGGGCATATACATCTTCAACCTTGATAGCTGTTGCCAAATAATTTTATTAAATGGTTGAACTAATTTATACTTCCACAAGCAGTGGTAAAACAGCATCACTTTTTCCATGGCACTTGATTTTAGAACATTTGCTTAGTGGATAGAGAAGATTAATATTCTGCCTTCAATTTAGAATAGTTGGACTGGGAACAGTCAGAAGAGAGACTGCTCTTCAATTTTCAGTTCTGTTATTAGGCATTTTAGTTGGCATTTTCTCTGAATTATATCTGCTCTTTCTAGGTTCAGAGATTATCTTTTTGCTTAAATTTTTGTGATAGTGTGATTTTTTCCCCCCCTCTTACTGTATCTTTACAGGCATTTCAGTGAGAAGATAGGAAAGCAGGTATTAGGCTGATAGTCAAATGACATTTTAAACCAGAATACTCATTTTTAAAAAGTGTTGTATCATTCACCTCTATCTATGGACTAAGCCACCTCCAGACTCGGCAATTTGGTCATGTGTGAGTTATCCAAGCTGGTCAGCGCCACAGAGCCTGCTTGTCACGTAGCCTGGGCTTTGTTCCTCACTGCGAGCTGACTTAGGTCTGCTCTGTGTATATCCATTCTAGAGCTCAGGCTGAATAGCTTGGAAAACTCTGTTTTTCCAATTTTTATTTTTATTAGTATGTGTTTACATCACACAATGATTACATTTATTGTGGGATGTTGGTCTATGTACATAACACATCTCAATTCTTTTTTCATCCCCCTTTCCTGCCCTCTCTTCTCATACCTTTATCTCTTGGTTCCCTTCCCGTATGAAAAGTAATCTATCTTCTTTCTTCCTATTGTCTATATTTTATTTTGTCCTTTATTTATATTTTGGATTTCTCATGTAGGAGAAACTATGTAATATCTAAGTTTGTGTGCCTGATTTACTTGATTTATTTTCCTACAAATGACTCAGGTTTGTCCTTCTTTATGGCAGAGTAGTACTCCATTGTGTATAAATACCACAATTTCTTTATCCATTCATCTGTTGATGAATATATAGGCCACTTCCAAGATTTAGCAACTATGAATTGTGCTGCTATAAATGTGGGTATGCATGGATCTTGTGGTGGCAAAAGAAGTACAAGAGAGAGAACAGAAACATGTCTCTTGTCAATGCCTAGATTTGGATTTGACATATTGTCCAGGTTCATTGGCCAAAACCAGTCACATGACATAAGCCAAAATTGAGGAACAAAGAAGTCCATTCTGTTTCATGCAAAATCAAATGACAAAAGGCATGGAACAAATTGAAACTAAAATATTGATCTATATTCAAAGTATTTCTTGTGTGTAGGTACTGTGCCAAAACCTTTGCAAAAATTTTTCATATTTCCTACTTCCCCCGACACTTCTAAATCATAAATCTCCTTACACTTGTAATGAGAAAACAAAAGTTGAGGAGTTTCTGATGATTTCCCCACCATTGAATTCCTTTTTAAAGCATTTAAATGGAATTTGGAACTAGGTCTCCCTGTTTAGCAAGTGCGTGCCTTTCCAACTCTACTTTTCCAAATTAAATTTCTCCTCCAAACTCCGTGATTGCTCAATCCTCGGGAAACACATTGTGCTCATAGAAGAAAATCAGAGACAACCAGGAGTCACAAGCCATCTGACAGTTGGAAAGCTCCTATCAAATATTCCTTAAATTAGAAGGGGGCAAAGGATGCATTCCTGGGGAGACTTGTGATTATGTTAATAGGAAGGGAGTTTATGCCAAGTATCAATTAAAGCCTCTGGGTAACCTTCTAAATTGATATTGGCTGGATCACAGAGATCAGAAAAGTGACGCAGAAAAGACCTTGAGAAAAACAACTCCAGCCACACCTACTGTCCCACAGTTAACATTCCAACATCTGCTGTACAGAGCAGGGTAGCAGAGAAGAGAATCTCAGCTTTGGAGGCATCTATACTAATGAGTTAGACAATCATTAATGTGTGAACTCCAGGCAGGGAGCTCACATTTTGTGTGTGAGAAGAGTTTTTGTTCAGTCATAAGCGCTCCCCTACCGTGTCTGGAATTGCTCTCTGCAACAAAAATGCTTGACTTCATTTTCTTTGAATTTAAAAGGACCTTCACAAACATTTTGGCTTAAAAATAAAAGAAAACTTTTATTATTTTTTAGGAAGGAAATCAGAAAAACAGCATTCAAAACTATGTCATTGAACAAATTTAACTGACTATATCTTCAATGAAATTAAAATATTAAGAATATGCTATGCCCCTAGCCCATTTCTTCCTCAGGAATGATATTGCTTCAACAAAGGAGAACAAAGAGAGAAGCCTAGTAGATAACAGAATATTTATATTTTGCAATAGAAGCTAAAATGAAAGTTTCTCTTAAAATGATATGACTAAAATAGAATTTAAAATTTAATTCAAATCTTTCAAAAGGATACAGAGTATCATGAGTAACTCTGTAAACGGAAGGTTCAGAATTGGGGCTTCAAATATTGAGTCTGTTAGTATTTATAGGTTTATCTGTCTCCTGTTGTCTTCTTGCAGTCTCATGTAAGCATCTCATTGGTTGTAGCTAAGCATACTAGATATCTAGAATTGGGCACCTTGTCCTTCAAAAAAGATCAACTTTGCCTTTTTCTCCTACAGGTTTTTCTCTTCAGTCATAAATAAAAACAGCCAGGGACTATCTTGTACCCTTGGTTACCTACCTGAGGCATGCCTACCTGAGGCATGGCAACTAAAGGATGTTATCAAAGCATTAAAAGTTGGGAAATCAACTCCATGATTATAGCAAACCATAACTTTGTTTCCTGTCTAGGGGATGGATGAAATTCTAGATCCCTTCATTTATGAAGGTAATCTTTATTGGACTATTATCTGGGGGAGGAAACAAGTCTCTAAATATAATGACTTTGAAAGAAGGGTAAGCCATCATGGAAACTCTGTGTATCTTTGCTCGTGTCTTCTCTTCAAATCGTGTGCTCTACACCATTAACATTCAAGGAAACTTTATCTAATGACTATCTGTATTTGTCCTTCCTTTGACAGTATGATGGGGTGGTGATGGTTTATGCAGGGAGATCCTCAGTCTTAACATTATGTTGTCCTTGCCGTGACCATTAATCATGATATGTCAACTTGACTGGATTAAGAAATGTCTAGCAGATTATAAAGCACAGTTTTGGGTGTGTCTGTGGGGTATTACCAGAGATGATTGGCATGTAGGCCAGCACACTGAGCGGGGAGGATGCACCCCAACTGGGGGGTGGCACCACTCAATGAACTTGTAGCCTTGATGGAATAAAGGGAAAGAAGGAAGTTGATGCGAGTTTTAAAGAGGTCCATTCTACTTGACTGGGTGTAACTTTTACTGCCATCACTTTTGGTATCAGTCTCCATTTTCTTCAACTTTCTAGTGCAGACTCACACCAGCAACTCTCTAGGGAGCTTCCAGGTCTTCAGTTTTGGACTGATGGTGATCCTTGATCCTTCTTGTTCTGTGGCTTTTAGCTTCCTGGACTGAGAAGCTGCTGGATTCTCTGGCTCTCAAAGATTCATACAGCCATTGTTGACTATCCCACCTCTGATCCAGTAAGCCTACCTAGTACGTGTGTGTGTGTGTATTTTAATTCCTGCAGTGAACGCTAAGCAATGCACCTAGTAAGCCTTGGAAATATGTAGCTAAGCACAGACACATACGTATTTTCTGTTGTGTACATCTAAGCCTTTCTCTTCACAGATTTTTTTTTTTTTGTAATGAAAAGTGCTATAGAGTGGTAAATGGGTTTGTGGTTACTTTTGGATAAGTACAAACAACACATCAATATCTGAATGTCTGCAATAAGTTCATTTTAGAGCAGACCTTGGGCAAAGTTAAAATCTATAAACTTTGTTTTTCACTAGGGTCACACTTGCAGTTTCTTGTTTTGTCCTCTGCTAAGTGAGCTCTGAAATGACTACCTGTTCCTCACGTGGTATAACCTCTCTTGCCCCACCTCAGTTCCTTTTAGAGAAGAGTCGTAAACTGATGCCCACCAAAGTGCAGGACCCTGACAGGAAGGAATGCCTTTTATAATGATGAGTGTGTATTCCCAGGGACAGCCACTGATAGTGGTGGTTTCTAACTGGAGCTACCTGAACCGTAAGATTCTGTATAGACAGTAAAAAATTCTCCAACAATTTTCAAGTTTCAAAAACACTTGTCCATGAAACATCCACTTAGCAGATAAATCAAGTATTTTTTTTTGAACTCAAATGTTATCAACTCAGTGTAGAAATTGTAGTTAACATGTGCCAGCGAATAATTTATAAATACCAAGTATTTTTTATTCAAAAATCCATCAGAGATGTGATTGATAGGGGGATTAAAATGCATTGAATGGTGAAACATTTGGACTCTTTTTTTTTTTTTTTTTTTTGTGGTGCCGGGGATTGAACTCAGGGCCTTGTGCTTGCAAGGCAGGCACTCTAATCACTGAGCTAAATCCCCAGCCCCCATTTGGACTCTTAAATTAAAGAAATATAGATTTAATAGCAATATTTAACATATCAGCTTGGGATTGTGATAAAAGAGAGGAATGAACAGAAGAAAAGGCCTAAATTGGGCACATTCTGTGTGTGTAGACTCTTTTACACATAGTCATTTCCTGGGCTATAAGTACCTTTGGATTGGAACTGGGTCTTATTTCAGTCTTCCTGTACTAGTTAATGCAGTGATTTCTTGGTTCGTGGAAGATACTTTATAAACATTTATGAAATGGGATGGAAGAGGAGAGAGTTTGAACAATTTAGGCAAGGATGCACATACCAAACTAAATATTAGAGTCCAGGTCTATCTCAGTAATTTCTACTTTTTTAAAGCATCACTATAAATTTGTATCAGTGGGATGGAGATGTATCCTCAAGGTGCTGAAGTCATCCACACAGAAAATTATATATTGTATATTATAGGTTATTCACCTATACATTTGCCCTTCTTGGAGTTACTGTTCTTGGTGATGTGGTTATCTGTCCTGAATTGGAAAACATGCTCCTTTACACAGCACCAGCTATTTCTGTATGTCAGAAATGAATGACTTAGTCATTGTTCAGGAGCTTGGCCCTTTCTTGGGCACAGAAGCCCTGTGTATCAGTTGTGTTGAGGTTCACAGAACCTGGCTTGGAGCTGACCCACCTGTCTGGGTTATCAGTCTCCCTCAGGTCTTGCTGGTGCCACTTCCCAGAGCCTACATTTCAAGCTGCATCTGCCCAAATTTGAAAGGTGCATGAGTGATCACAGTGCACAGCATGTCCAGGTGGATAAGAAAAGGAAAAAAAGAAGCCCACTAGTAGTGTGAACCTGTGAAAAGACATCTATTCACAGTTATTGCCTGGCTCTGCCAGTCTGCCTCAGAATTCCTCCACAGGGCTGGGGTACCACAGCTCAGAGAAAAGGATGGTATTGGGGATGGAACACACCTTCCCACACAGCTGAACCCACACAGAGACCCACCACACACACACACACACACACACACACACACACACACACAGAGAGAGAGAGAGAGAGAGAGAGAGAGAAAGAGAGTCAAAAAGAGAAGGAAGGTGATTAAATTCTATGTGTAGAGGATGAGATATTCCACTTTTCACAGCTAGGTTATTAAACCCCCTAAGACAAATCTCCACCCTCACAGTCTATAGGAGGAAGGTAAAAACCAAACCAAACCAAACAAAAAACAAAACAGTAAACCACCAACCTGGGCACTAGACTTGAGCATTTATAAGCACTTTCACAAACATCTCATTTAGCCCTGTTTGCAGAGCAGGTGAGGCAAGTGTTATCTGCATTTTACAGATGAGAACAAGAGCCTGTTTAAGATCACACACCCAGCAAGTGACGGCCCCGGAATCCAGGTCATGGAATTCCTGTTTCAAAGCTTTTCCACAATATGACACTGTCCCTTTGTAAACACTTGGTTATAATGCAGTACTGTACTGAAAGAGCACAAAGAAAAACATGATTAATTCCTCCTGGGCTGAGGGAGATGGAGGATCAGACCTCTCAAAATAAGAAATTTTCCATAGGTGGAGGAAATACAGATTATTGCAGGCGGGAAGGCACATGGGGTGGGAAGGGAGGCAATACCCCTGTGGTAAAGCATCAGTGAAGAACCTGGTCTATTTTGTCCACACTGTGCTAAATGATCAGGTACAGGTCCAAGAGGAAGCTCTATTTGCCTCCAGCTTGTCTCCTTGGTTTCTGTTTCCTGCATGAGGACTTCTCTGTTCTCGTCTAAAGATACGTTTTTATTTTTAATTGACACATAGTTAATTGTTAATGTGGGGATATAGTGTGGTATTTTAATAAGTGTATACATGTGTAATGACCATATCAGAGTAACTGGTATATCTGTCACCTCAGACATATGTCATTTCATTGTATTGGGGACATTCTAAATGTTATCTACTAGCTATTTTCAAATATTTAATTAACAGTTGAATAGGACCCCTTTTTTTTTTCAGGAAATGGATGTGGGGAGTAATGAACCCTCTTTCTTGGTGCCACCCAGAATCCAGTGCCTTTGCAGGCTTTAGTGTGAAAACCTTGTCAGTGTAGTGCAGGACACCTTGCTACTGGTCATACAAGACATACACATACGGCTTGTAGGGTATTGTTTTGTTTCACAAAAAGTGCCTCTACCTTCCTATGGGACTTCGAGTACATCCTTTGGCTTCTCTGATCTCATGTCTTTCTCTGTAAAATGGAAGTAATCATATCAGCCATGCAAGTTTGCAAGGGGGAGTAAGTGGACTGACTTTTGTGAAACACATAGGTGCCTGAGACATAGTTGAATCTTTATAAATAAAAGTAATAACTTTTATTACTTATTAGTTTTTCTGCATGTTGAGAGGAAATGGGCATAGGTTTGTCATGTGGTGATCCTGTATCTCCTCCATTCCAGCCAAGTGTGGAGCCTGCAAGGTCAGTGAGAGGCTGAATGGCTTTGTGGTCATAGTCAAGTTAGAGTCCTTCAAAGTGACTGCAAAACCTCTTTTCATGGGTTCATGGGGGAGAGGAAGAAGGAAACATCAGAGTTTGGCATATTATCTTGCTGAAGGTTTAGATCTCAGTATATGTTCAGTGCAGTGGTTTTGGCTTGGTTGATTCTGTTTGTTAGCAAAACATAGTACTGGCAAATATATCTAAGATATGATTAGGAACTAATGTGGCAGTGCTGACCAGGCAGTGATGAGCAGACCCTGGAAAGCAGCCAGTGCTGAGCAGGGGACAGGGCATAGCTAAGCCACAAAAGGTGAGGCTCTAGAAGAAATGGCTAAATGGAATTGGACCCTCATGGCTGTCTTCACAGCAAAGATGGTAGGGTTAGGGTTTGTGGTGATTTAGATATCTTTGACTTACCCATGGTCCATCATGTCTTATATCTTTGGCAACACAATTAAATGCAGATTTCCACTGAATAGTATGGCTAATGCTACTTGTTTGGCTTGTGATCTTATACACAGATGGGCTCAGCGTTTAGGCAAGATAAGCGTAGGGGACTAAGCAGGGCTCCAGAAGCAAGGAGCTGAGGTCTACTAGGAAGTCCGAATAACTGGTTTTTCTTTGCCTTGGCCCAGTATCTTCATTTCTGGATTAGCTGTTTCTACAAAGAATATTTGTCACTTGTTGAAACAAATGCCTGATACTCCCTCCATACTACACTTACATTTCATAGTCATATTATCTAAGTCCTCCACATTTATAGGAATTGACGTTTTTCTTCAGCTAGGAAAGAAATGCTTTTATATTTCCTGGGACTTCTCTGTGTGGAAGAAATGTAAAAGGTGATAGAAAGAAGTATGAGTCAGAAAAGCCCATCTCTTGTGTACCAATGGATGCTAATTTTCCCAGAAGGTGGAAATCAGGGAAAATTGTCTGGGAATTTTAGCTGTATTGAAAATTCCCTCATGCTGATGGTTGACTTTGCTGAAAGTCAATTATATTTTCTGTGGGACAAATGGAATTTGAACTTGAATTTGACTTGATAATATATAGGTTATAAGGATAGAAAAATCATTAAAAGTGGAGTTTAGTTTAAAAATTAGGTATTACCACCACTGCAGTAAGAGAATTACTTATAGCTGATAATGTAGACTAGCCAGAACCCATTCCACTTATCCCTTTTTGCTTACTATTTGAGACTGGAAAGCTAAAATCTACTTTTTCCAGGCTTTGTTGCAGCTGAATTTTCATGTGACCTGGATTTGGCGAGGTGGTTGGACCTGTGATGAAATGAGATTGGAGGCAGACAAGAACAGCACGGGATATTACCTATAGCAGATTTGTTCTGCTCAACCTGGGGGCAGAGGCATCTGATTTTCCTGGGCCAGCTTTGGTGGAGTATCTGCTATCCAGGCCCTGTTGTGCAGGTGCTGAGGAGCACTCAGCTACAGTTTACTTAAATGGTTCTGTGGTCAGTTTAGAGATTACTGTCCCTCCACCCTCATGATTGCCCTGGTTACTTTGTTCCTGGCATAAAGAAGCATCCATCTATCAGAAATGTACAGTTCAAAGCATTTCCTCAAAGAGAACACATTGTATAACCAGCCTCTGAAAGAATGAACAGAAACCTAGAAGCTCCTCTTGTGCTTTGTTTTTGTTACTACCCACCCAGAGAGTAACTACTATTCCAAAATCCAATGACCTGGATTGGTTTTCTCTAATTCTGAACTTGATGTAAATGGCACAGTAGTCTTTTGTGCCTCACTCTTTCCTCAATACTGCTTGTAAGATGGTGACTCTTACAATATGGGTGCATATTGTTGCATGGAGTTTTAGTTCATTCTCGTTGCTGTTTAGTGCTTGGTTTTATGAGTATACCACAAATTATCTATTGTAATGTTGATGGACATCTGGGTAACTTCCAGCTTGGAGTAATGGTTCCGTGTTATTCTGAACATTGTGTTCAAGTAAATCTAATTTCGTTATGGTTCATTCTTTTTTTAAAATTTTTATCAAGAACATGTATCAGTACATTGTATACATACTGATCATAATCAACATGGTTATTTTGTACTTGTACATGATGTATCTTGGTTTTCCCCCCTTTTCCCCTCCCCTCCCTTCTATTCACCCATCCCTCCCTATTTGCAATGAGTTTATTTACATTTTTCCATTTTTTCCCCTTTCGTCTACTTTTCTTTTAACTTTCCTTCTTTATCCCCCCTTGCCCTATCTAGCTCTCACCTCTTTTGAATACTATCTTTTTTAACATAATATCTATTATACCCCTTTATCTTTATTTACACTTATGGTTTCTCATATCAGAGAAACAACTCGATGTGTACTGATAAGTGTTTGATTTATTTCACTTAATAGTATGTTCTCAAGGTGCATCCATTTATATACAAATGACTTTAGTCCATCCTTTTTTATGGCGGTGTAGTATGCCATTGTGTAGAAAAACCACATCTTCTTTGGTCATTCATTAGTTGTTGGGCATTTAGGTTGTTTCCAAAACTTAGCTATTACAAATTGTGTTGCTGTGAACATGGTTGTGCATATATCACTGTGATATGATGATTTTAATTCTTCTGGGAAGATACTAAGCAGAGGAATAGCTGGGTCAAATGGAACCTCTAGTTGTAGTTTTCTGAGGAATCTCCACACTGATTTCCACAGTCGTTGGACAGTCTACATTCCCACCAGCAGTGGAGGAGGGTTCCTTTTTCCCCCGCATCCCCGCCAGCACTTGTTATTGGTTGATTTCTTGATAACAGCTGTTCTTTCTGCAGTGAGGTGGTATCTTAGTGTTGTTTTGATCTGCGTCTCTCAAAAGACCAATGATGTTGAACAATTATTCATATGTTTATTTGCTATTTTTATTTCTTCATCTGAGAACTGTTTATTCATTTCAGATGCCCATTTTTGTCTACATTTTTAAAAATTTTTATTTATTTTAAACCAAGAACATGTATTGGTACATTTTACATACAATGGTCACATTCATTACATTTATTTTGGATCTATACATGATGCATCTTG
>PVJO010005452.1:0-98443 GCA_004026905.1 Hystrix cristata | reverse complement strand
GATGTTAGACCTTTGTCTGATGGATAGCTAGCAAAAATTTTTTCCCAGTCTGTGGGTTTTCGCCCTACTCTACTGGTGATTTCTTTTGCTGTGCAAAAGCTTTTTAATAGCATGTGGTCCCAAGCACTGATTCTTTGTATTGTTTCCTGTGCAGTCTGGGTTCTGTTCATAAATTTTTTTCCTACCCCTATGTCTTCGAGGGTTCTTCCTATTCTATTCTCCAATAAATTTAATGTTTCTGTTTTAATGTTTAGATCTTTGATCCACTTTGATTTGAGTTTAGTACATGGTGAGAGACATATATCTAGTTTTAATTTTCGACATGTGGTTAGCCAATTTTGGAATCAGCAATTCTGTCAAGCTGTCCCGGGTACTTGAGAGGGGCATGATAGGTAGAGACCGTGATCTGGGTGCTGAGGGCATTCGTTGCTTCTGAGTTAGCCGTCAGTCTTAGACCTTTATATTGTGCAGAGCTGGAGAATGAACATGTGTTTGTAAGATTTAATATGAAGGATGGAAATAAACAATGCAAAATGGCTAAGTGCCTATTCTACTTGAATCTGCACTAAGAACATGGTGTTGAAACTAGAAAGGATAGAAGGATCTCTTCGGGAAAAGTTGAAGCTCAATCCCCGAAAAGAGCTAATGTTCCCTAATTGTATTTAAACACATTTTAGATTTAGATGGATTATGTCTCAGAAAAAGCTCATGTATGCAAGCATAGAAATGCTGCCACTGAGCTTTGAGAAATAAGAGATGCCAGAAATAGCATAAAAAGCAAATTTATTCTGTTTTTCTTTAAAACTCAAAAATTGATATGGTAAATTATAGTGATTCCTAACCAAGTCTAGGATTGCTGATTGCTGTATAGTTGCTGTAAGCAATGTAGGGAAAAAGTATAATTATTCCGAAGCAGAAAGATTCACATTAAATCTAACACCAGACCCACTCTGATATTTTGCACATTTCATGGTATTGTCCACAGGTAAAAATGCAGGAAAGTTAGAGGTTTTTTTTAAACAAGACTCAGCTTTATCTTGTCCATAAGGACCTACTTTAAATAGAAACATGTGGATAGGCTAAAGTAAAAAATAAGATTAATACATAGCCTGCAGATCTTAATTTTAAAAATCTGTGGTGGCTATATTAATAATAGACAATCAAAAACAAGGACTATTACCAGAGCCGGGGGTAGATTTCAGTGAAAGAGTACTTGTGTGGCAAGCATGAGGCTCTACGTTCAACCCTAGTACCACAAAAGGTGTATACTTTGTAAGAAGGCTGTAACAAGCACTGATAGGAAAAATAAACAAGTCTGTAATATTAACAATAACAGATTTCAGCACTCTTCTTTCAGTAATTGACAAAGTAGCATTCGATAAGGATATATATTATAAGCTACCTTACCCTAATTGACATTTACAGAACCCTTCCTCCAACATCAGAATATTCATTTTTTTCAAGTGCACATAAGGAATTCACCAAGACAAACTATTAGACTACGTTTGGGTAGTTTGGTAGTTTTTCTTTTTTGCCATACTGGGGAGTAAACCTGGGGCCTCATGCATGCTAAGCAGACTCTGTACCACTGAGCTATATGGCAGCCCCTGAATAAATTCTTAAAAGTTGGAATCATGCAAAGTTTTTTCTCTGACCAACTTCACAAGAAATAAGCTATAAATCAATTACAAATATATATCTGGAATATCCCCAATATAATTAGAAATTAAATAACATTCATCCAGGTAGCCATGGGTCAAAAGAAGACATCATAAGGACATGAGGAGAAAATTCTGACATATATGAAAAAGAAACAACATATCAAAATGAGTAGGATGCACCTAACGCAATATTTAGAGGACAGTAAACACCATTAATTATTAATATTAGAAAATCAGGATGTTCTCGAATCAATAATTGTCATTTTATCCTTAAAAATTAAGACTAGAACAAATTAAACCTCAGCTAGCAGA
The DNA here is from genome assembly GCA_004026905.1 of Hystrix cristata. NCBI lineage: Eukaryota > Metazoa > Chordata > Mammalia > Rodentia > Hystricidae > Hystrix > Hystrix cristata. Next base: position 96,470 of record PVJO010005452.1, on the reverse strand, counting down.
TGGAAGGAAATAATTAGGACCAGAAACAAACGAAATTGTAAAAGGAAAACAAGAGAAAATCCATGAAATCAAAAGCTGGTCCTCGGGAAAAAAAATCAGTAAAATTTATAACTTCTAGTCAGATTTATAGAAACAAGAGAGAGAAGACATAAATTATCAATATCAAAATGAAAGAAGACATTATTTACTGGCATTAAAGGATAATAAACGTTAACAATTTCAAACCTACAAATTAGCTCAGTCAGGTGAAATGGACAAATTTCTTGAAATACACTATCCTAATGCTTATTCAAATAGAAACTAATAACATGAAAGCCCTATATCTATTAATATGTCAGATTTGTAGTTAAGACCTTTCCACAAAGAAAATTCTAGTCCCATATGGTGAAATGTACCAAATGTTAATGGAATATGTAATATCACTTCTACATAAACTCTTCAGAAGATGGAATAGAAATGTACACTTCCCGATTCGTTTTGTGAGGCCAGCATTATTCTGAGAGTAACACTAGGAAAAGACATTTTAAGAAAGCTGTAGACTGCTATCCTTCATGAATATAGGTAAGAAAAATTATTATTAAAAATTAGCAAAAGGAAATGAGTATGGACTTTCTTTTAGGGCTGGTCTCAAATTGACTCAAATTGACTTGGTGAAAGTGTTCTCAGATTGACTTGGTCATCCTTGTACAGGCCTGGGAATATACTGAAAACCATTGACTTTTTCAATTCAAATGGTGAATTATATGATATGTGAATTGTATCTCAATAAAGCTATTAAAAATATTAAGTAAAAACCAACCATATATAATAAGGGTGGTATATCTTGACTAACTATGATTCATCTAAGGAATACAGGTCAGTTTGAAATCAGTCAATGTAATCTACTGTATGAATAGATTAAAATAACAAATTATATAATCATGACAGAGCCAGAAAAATCATTTGATAAAATCCAACATCCATTCCTGATAAAAATTCTCAGCAAAGCTGGGTGTAGTGGGACATGTCTGTAATTCCGGCACTCAGGAGGCTGAAGCAGGCGGATCACGAGTTCAAGGTCACCCTGGGTTAGATAGTTAGTTTAAGGACAGCTTGAACTACATAGAGAAACCATGTCTCAAAAAAAAATTTTTTTTTCCTTAGCAAGTAGGAGTAGAAAGAAACATCATCAATCTGGTAATGACCCAGCAGCTAAAATCATACTTGATTATTATAAAAGACCGACAGCTTTTCCTCCTGTTTGCTCACATCAATTGGTGTGATAAAGCAAGAAAAATGAATTAAAACCATAAACTGGAAAGGAAGACACAAAGCTCATCTCAGACATGATTTAATTACACAGATCTGTCCACATAGATATACAAACATTTATAGAAAACTATGAAATCTCAATTTTAAAACAAGTAATTAATTGAATTTACCAGTGTCACAAGATACAAGTTCATGTTACAAAATTCATTGCACATTGTATTCCTAGTAATAAATAGCAAGTAAAATATTTAGAAATCTCAAGAGCACCAAGAACATAAAATACTAAGCAATAAATTTAACAAAATGTGTGCAAACCTGTGATTTGAAATCTCCAAAATACTAAGAGAATTTAAAGACCCAGTAAGGAGAGAGAGATAAACCATGCTGCTTCATTGGAAAATGTGAGATCAGCTGTCCAATAACTCTGTAAATTCATTGTAATTCTAATAACATTTCAAAGACACTCTTGTAAAAATTGACAAGCTGACCCTAAGGTATGTGTGAAGATTGAAGTACCTGCAATAGACAAAAGAATCTTGGAAAAGAGCAAAGCTGGGGATTGGGATGTAGCTCAGTGGTAGAGCATAATGCTAGCATGCATGAGGCCCTAGGTTCAATCCCCAGGACGTCCTGGTCACCTCCAAAATACCAAAATTATAGGACTTACATCACTGTGACTTATTTAAAGGAATACTAATTAAGATAGTATGGTACTACTATAAGGGTAGAACTATAGATCAAAATAATAGGATAGAAAATCCAGAAATGAACCCACAGTACAGTCCTGTAAGTGTCAAGGTAATATAGTGAGTGATTAGATAATTTTTAAGCAGACTGTGCAATAACAATTGGATATACAAGTAAACAAAATGAAAGAAAAAATGAACCTGCACCTCCATTTCACACCATATACAAAAATGAACATGAAATTTGTATAGATCTAAGCATTATAGTCTAAAAAAATTAAATTTCTGGGAGAAAGGACATAGGGAAAAGATGTGTTACATTGGTATAAAGAAAGGGTTGTCAAAGCACAGAGACAAAAACAATGAAAACAAAAGCTCAATGAATTAGACTTCATCAAAATTAATACATTTTTCCTTCCAAAATACACTATTAAGAGAATGAATTTCCAAATTTATGTCGGATAATGATTCATATTCAGCACCTATAAAGAAACATTATAATGCAGTGACAAAAGATAAGCCTACTTTTTAAAACTGAACAGAAGCTTTCAACAGACACATTATTAAAGTTCTAAGATGGAAATAACACATGAAGAGAACTTCAGCATCTTTAGTTATTAGAGAAATGCAAATTAAAACCACAATAACAATGGCTACATATCCACTAGGGTGGTTAGAATTTAAAAGACTGCAAAAACCAAGTGCTAATCAGGACATGGAACAAATGGAACGTACATTCATTACTGGTGGTAATGAAGAGTGATATAGTTATTTTGGCAGGTGGTTTGAAAGTTTCTTATAAAGATAAACATATACTTCATGTATCACCAGTCTTATTCCTGTTTACCCAAAAGAAATAAAAAACATGTCCACATGAAGACTTGTTCTCAGATGTTTACAGAAGCTTTATTCAAAATAACCAAAAATTAGAAACAATCCAAATAGAAGTATAAATTATACTATATCCTTACAAGGAAGTACTCTTCAGGAATTTTAAAAGGACCCATGACTGATACATTAAACTCAAAAGAATTATACTGAGTGAAATAACCTAGCTACAAATAAACTAGACTGCATTGCATCGTGCCTTTTATGTGAAGTTCCAGAAAAGACAAATCTAATCTATAGTGACAGGAAACAGATTAGTAGTAAGGCAGAAGCTTGGAGACTTGGAAGGCTTCGACTGCTTGAGAAAATTTTAGGGATGATAGAAATGCATCCTGCCTGGGTAGCAGCATGACTGTATACGTTTGTCCAAAAATTCGTAGAATTGTACACCTAAAACTAAATTATAGCTCAGTGAAGCTGATTAAAAGCAATGATAATGACGATGATGACGAATGCAGTGATGGTATCATTTCCCAGGACCCAGATATACAGATACCCTCTTGCATATTTTCCCTCTAGAACACGGGCGATCCACTGACCACCGTGCAGCCGAGGGAATTGGATGGACTGACTTCCTTCCACTGCGTTGAGGAACTTAAACCAAAGATATTTAGCAGAATTTCTGATAATGGAGGTTCTGTTCAGGCTATGTGGCTCAATTCTCTGTATCCCTACATCTAAACTGATAAGGGGAATATTGTTGACCAGGACATTCCGAGATGATCGGTAAACATTTCACACAGGTCTCAACCTCCAGGCACTGTGAGTCACATGGTCAATTGTAGATCAATGAGTCTCTGTCCCTGGGGTTAGAATAAAGCAGGTAATATAGAACCAAATTCGACCTGAGTCTCTAATGTTTATATGTTAGATAAATGCAACATATGATCAAAGAGTATGGAGTTTAATTTTTTTAATTTATTGCAATGAAGACACATTGCCATTAATCCCCCTCAAAGCATTCCCCTCACTTCAAACACACTTACCACATCGTTCTTGCCACTTTCTGAAGAAGCTCTGGAAGTCCTGTTTTCTGAGTGTCGTTAGTTGCACCACTACAGTTGCCTCAGTGTCCTGAATATATTCAAAACATTAACCTTTTGTGATTATTTTGACTCTGGGAAAGAGCCAGAATTTGCAAGGTGCCAGATCTGGTGAATAAGGCGAATGAGGACACACCTATCTTTATCTACCTTTATCTATGTCCTCCAGTCCCCCTCCATACTGTAGTGAGTAATCTTTTCACACTGGACATAAGGCCTCATGTCTTCCTTGCTTGAAAGTCTCTGGTATTTTTCTCCTGCTTCTAGGCAAACAACTAAAATCCCAAGCACACCAAGGCGCTGCTTCAAGGTACAACCCAGCCCACCTCTCCTGCCTCATTCAGAAGCTTCGCGTTCTCAGGCACTCAGCTACACCAGCCTCCTGTCAGTTTTAGGACCAGCCATCTCTCCCTGCTCTCTCTCTCTGCCGGGTTACTCTGCCTCCTTGCAGTTACTTATGCTCAGTCCTTCAGAATGAAGTTGGGTAATGTATCCTGGGAAGACATCCTCTGGGTCAGTCATTCTTGTAGGACAATATGGTTTCCCTCTAAACACCTCACTCAGTCTGTAATTTCACCTTCACTGATGTGAAAACACCCACAAGCCTGTCCGATCCAAGATGGCAGAGGGCACCTCCATTTCTCTTCCCTGCTGTCAGCATAGACAAGGTCCTTCGTGAATATTTGCCTAATGAATGGTTGGCGGGGCCAGAGTTACCTCCTGAGAGATTTGAAAATTAGTGAAATTATTGTTTTATTTTGTTCTTAAAGAAAACCAAACACTAAGAAAAATGGAAACATAGTCTCGGATTATTTGTTTGTACAGTGAAATAAAGGCATTTCTTCCTGGATATGAGACCAGACTAAAGTGAGAGGACGAATAGCTTTGGCTTCACTCTGGATAGTTCAAGCTGGGGCTAAGAGGTAGAATTTCAGGTTAGGAGAAGTAGAGAAGTGCCATATAGTTTGGCAGTTGAGATACTGCTGCGTTCTCTGGTAAATTGAGTCTCTGTGGCCTGGGGAAGGCAAGATTCAGACTATGGAGGGTCTCATGTAAATGGTCATTTCCTAGACTTTGGGGAATAGTGGAGAAAGATAGGGTAACAGAAATGAAGAAATAAACAAAGAATACATTGATTTTAGTGAAAATTTTTAAAGAGCTTTGCAAACCACAGGAGCTCCTCAAGATGTTTATGTAATTGAATATAATTTGTCTGGGATTGAGAAGAATAATAATCAAAACATTTTTCACTTAAGTGCATCTGGAGGCATATGAAATTAAACTCTTGACGGTGGCCTGTGCTTGGTCATGTCCTGGGTGTTTTATTCTCAGCCTGCAGGCTGGAAAGATGTGTTTTATAGAGCAGACGTGGAGCACAAAATATTAAATGAATTTTACTGTATTCAGAATACCCAACTGTGTCACATCCTCCTCGTTTGGCAGGGAGAGAGCTCAGCATTTGGGAACGCAGCAGTGCATTAAATATTTTAATAATCATTGTTGACACACAAAGCATATGGCCTTGCAGAACTCACTGAGTCAATGCTGAAGTCGTCCTGTAGCTTTCTAAAATTACCTTTCAAGTTTCAAACAAAATTTAGAGCACATTTCAAACTGTATTAATTCATGAGTTATATGTTAGAAGCAAGTATTGTTTTATAATTTTTCCTAGGATATAAGATCATCTATGAGTAGCCGATTACTATATGTGAAGGAAAAAGTGAAATTCATATCCTGGCAAAAAATGAATTGGCAGTTAACTAGAAGTCTAGAGCCTCTGTGTAAGTAGCCCAGTCTCATAGTAGATTTGTATCTGCTTTGTACCTCCTGGTCGTGCTTCAAGACTCACCTCAAATATTCTCTCATCTTAGAAGCCTTCATTGTCTGTTTCTTTACTGTTTGCATCATTTATCTGTGGTCACAATAATGCTGTGAAATCAGCAGCTTTAACTGCAGTAGTTTAAAACAACAAGGATCTCTTTTTGCTCACAAGTTCTGTGGATTCCCAGAGCTTTCTGGTCTCAGTGGTCAGCCTCGTGGCAGGCTCCCTATTCCTCCCCGTTCACAGAGGCCGGCGGCCCAGCTCCCCCTTCCTCATGCCTTTGGCGTGCTTGTATCTTTCACCTCTGTAGCTAGCCAGCCTGAGCGTATTCTCATAGTCGTTTTAGAGAACCAAAAGAAAAAATAAAATCATGCTAGCATGTTTTTCCAGGCTTCCAGTTTCGTTACATTTATTAGCCTTCGGTTGTCCAAAGCAAGCCATGTGGCCAAGCTCAGAGTCGGAGTAGGAAGAGACTATGAAGTTCCGGGCAAGGCACAGAGAAACAAGAAGGTTACCATCGTTAGTGAGATACCAGCGTCTTACAGCACCTCCACCATTAAGAACAGTAGGCCTTCTCCTGTCTGTGCTACCTCTGCTCCGTACTCTTAGCTGTACTATTATTCCTTCCTTACTGTGTTACAATACCATTGCTAATCCGTCTGTCTTCCTTAAAAGATTATGGAGTCCTGATGACAATGAGCTCTCACTCATAAATATTTACTACTTCTTACATGTCTTATTCCTTCATAGACACCCCAGTGCCTGGCCCTGGTCTGGATGCAGAATAGGCGCTCAGTAAACGTGCTGAATAAATGCACATGGGAAAGCTTGCTCCCCGTGTGTATTTCCTTCCCTTCCAGGGAAAGAGGCTCAGGAGAGAGGCTTTCTGCGATCTCAGTTCAAGAGGCCTCCCTGGCCCCAGGAACTAACTGGTGACCAGCAGGGAGGTTTGCAGTGACAGCGCCAGCTACGGAACGCCGTCCCCTAGACTTCCAGTTCTCCCTTCTGGAACTCGGGTGTTCTCGCTTCTATCTCCCCATTCCTCTCTCAAGAAGGTGGAAGATCACTGACACCTAACGTATTTTAAACTCTTTTTACAGCCAAAGCTCCTGAGTAGCTTAAACTGCAGTCCTGTATCTGCTCCCCCGTGGGGAATGAACAGACTCCGGGATTGTGCCAGCTCGTGGTGTAGTCAGTTTGCGAGGTGCTCATGGCTACTATTCTCTGATCTTCCCAGCTCTGTAGGCAGAAAATACAGAGGAATTCTCAGGGAGATTGGTCATAGCTCTGCCTTCTACTCAGATAGCTCCTGTTCCTGCAGGGTATGAATTCTGTCAACGTGGCGTTAAACGTACGGCGTCATTATTCTCCAGTTCCAGTTCCCTAGAACCCTACAGGGAAGACTTGTGTGTCTGCGTAGAATCATAATTTTGAGTTTCTTGATTTTCCAAGAAGTAATGTGAGTTGCTTGGGAGGCTGTGTAACATGCTTTGGGGCCAGGCAGGCCAGTTTAGAGAGCCCTTTCTGCCTGAGAGTTACTTGCCCTGATGAAACTTCTCATTCCTTACCAGCAGGAGAAAGCAACCATAATGGCCAAAATAGAGTAGTGTTGGCAGGCAGTAAGTAGATTGTATCAGTTGTTAAATTCACTATTATTAGTACTCTTATTATATGGTGCCTTATCATTTTATAAGCTGTGAATGTTAGTAGCATTAATGATAAAAACGTATCCTATATCAAATAATCCACATGTTTATTTTCATAAAATAATGAAAAAACTTTAAAGATTATATTTTAATATACTTCTCTCGAAATGGCCTGAAAGAGTTCATTCGCAACAAGTGTGTGTTTAGTACCTGTTGTGTACTAGGTTGCCAGGTGATGAAAGGGGGAACAAGGGTGACATCCTCCAAGCCACCTGGTACCTTATGATGAAAGAGCTTCATCATTAAGTCAGGATTCCTTCAACTCCCGGTTACCCACCCAGTATCTACAACTTCATGAATTATCTGAGATAAGTTAACATTTGAACTTATCAAGTGGAATATGCTAATTATGCACAGCTTTTTCTATGCCAAACATACCTCAGTAAAGTGATCTTGAAAATAAATGACTGGCTTTCACTGACCAAAATAGGGTGTGGTGACCCTTTGGATTACAGGAAGAGGCAATTTTGACTTGGCAATTTTTAAAACAGTTGGATGAAACTTTAAAATGTTCTGTTCCATTAAGATATAATGTATGGAATTGACATTTATGAATTTTACACTGGCTGTCACACCTTCCCTGAATTACTTCATCATTCCAGGCTGGATGGAGGATCGCTAGTATGTATTACTCGATAATAAAAGTTGAAAGTCTATCAATGGGGATAGCTTTTAGGCCATGGCCAAAATTTCTCAATATGGTATCCTAGGGTTAGCTTTTAGAAGAGAAGAAGAGGATGAGTAGAAAAAGAGATGAAATCCAAATTAAGTCTGTAGATTAGTAAATAGCATGGTATGGATAATAATTTCCACATTTTAATAAATGTTGTATCAGAGGTTAACACTGAGGAAGCCTGAGTGAAGACTGGACAAGACTGCAGCTTCCAAGGACTATAGGAAAAGCATCGTGCAGCCATCATTCCAGTGTGTGCTGTGTGCCTGCAGACTTTTCCTCACTATGGTTAGTTTGTAAAATGCCTTGAGGAGCCAGGAATTTTAACGTTAGTCTAAGAAAAATACAATTAAGACGGTAAGTCTGCTGTGAAATTATAATGTTCAGTACTCTAATCCAGGTCCTTTGGAGGTAGAGAATGGATATGGTGGGATCTTCTCATTCACCTAGAATTTTCAAAGGTGTTTTCTTATATAAAACAGAGAAGCCCCACTATTGGTCTTTTTTCACCTGCAAATTTTAAGGACTGAGGGGTCTGAGTGGTTCAGAGATTCCCTTTTTCTTTCATAGGTCCAGACACAAGTACGCCTTGCAAAAAAAAATTTTGACAAATTGAAGATGGATGTGTGTCAAAAAGTGGATCTTCTCGGAGCGAGCAGATGCAACCTCTTGTCGCACATGCTAGCAACGTACCAGGTGACAGAGTGGTGTTGGTCACAAGGAACCAAAGATGGTATAAGGCTTAGCTATCACGATGTTTGAGCTAAAAGTGTGATTCAAGCACTGCAAACTCTAAATACCTTTCTCATAATTTACTCCCCACGTCTCTGCCATCTAGTCTTACAATTTAATCAAACTGAGCACATGGCCACCGTTCCCTTGCACACACACTGTAATTTTCCATTTCCCTGTACTTACTTTGAGGGTCCTGTCTGCCTAGAGAGCCACCCCCCAAAAAAAACCACCTGTGCTTTTCCAAATTGCACTCTTTTTGATGTACCAAATGCAAAGGCCCACCCTCGGCAAGCTTGGGCTGAGCTCCCTGAGCACTGTACCTGTATGTCTGCTGTCATACTTCGCTTCTTAGGCTGTCTGTATTTAGTGCTTGCTTTGCATTTCCCCTACTAGCCTCCGAGTTCCTTCAGAACAGCACTCGCATCCTTCAGCAGTGCTGCCGACACCAGTGAGTGTGGGATGCTGAGCATGGGGATGGGGTGTTGTAGGGAAAGAGAAAATTAGTAAGACCATCCTTGTCCTCAAGGAGCTCGAAGCTTAGAAAGGAAATTAGAAACAGGAAGGTCTGACTGTAATTTCTAAGCCTCGTGAAAAAAAAAAAAAGGTTCTAAAAAAGCCAGTGATGGTGGAAAACGGAGATGTCAAATTAGTTAAGGGATCACAAAACTGCCAGGAGGCAGGTTAGAACATGTCAGAAATCCCAGGACTCTGGGAGATTGAGGCAAGAGAATCAAAAGTTTGAGCCAAACCTGGAGAAATCAGCCATTTAGCAAGACTCTGTCTCAAAATTTAAAAAATAAATAAATAAAAAGAGCTGGGGATATAATTCATTGCAAAGGCCCCAGGTTCATTCCCCATTAGCCCTGGTTTTTGGAGGATGGGTGGAAGGAGAAAGGCGAAGAGGAGCAGGTCCTAGGGGTGGGAGCAGCATAATCCATGGCAGACATATAGTTTGGCAGAAATACAAGGTGTCTGTGGGGGTAGTGTAGGTGCAGAAATAAGCCCAAATTACATTTTAGAGGACCTTGAAATCTCCAGATAGGCACACTTCTCTAGGGCCCAGGACTAGCACTGAGATTTCTAAGCAGTGATAGCTGTACCATCTCTCTTTACAGACCACTTTGCTCCATTTTTGGGAGAAAACTTCTCACACGATGGCAGCCATCCACGAGAGCTTCAAAGGCTATCAGCCATATGAATTCACCACGCTAAAGGTATGAAAGCCAGGGAGGCCCCTAGAGAATCTTACAAAGAGTCAAGTTTTGTTTATGTTACAAGCAATTTCTATCCCAATGAGTATCCTTATTCCAAGTATCCAGCTGTTAGAAGTGTGTGCCCTCGAAGGGTCTCTTACCCTGCGCCAGGACTCAGCACCCACTGTGGTCCAAAATACTTACTTGAGCTTCAAGGTGCATGTTATTGTGAAATGAAATATGGTAAATTTAAGCCTTAGGATTGGTCCTTTCCTTTAGAATATGTTTTTAACATTGCTGAAGAGAATATTCCCCAAGTACCATATACTCAAGTTATTTCGTGCTTGGTTTTTGTTTTCGCGGTGCTAGGGATTGAACCCAGGCCCTTGCTCATGGGAGGCAAGTGCTCTACCGCTTAGCCACACCCCCAGCCCTACTTTTTAAGTGTTGAAATATGCTCATTAGAGATGTCTTTCTTTCCTCCTTTACTTCTGAAAGATATTCCACATGAAATTGGCTTTTTCCAAAAAGCTATAATAATGTTTTCTAATTGAAAAAGCAACATTGAACTCAAGAACTTCCCATCTGAGAAGGGAAGAAGGAATACATGTACAGTATCTGATTCTTGGTATCGCAACTGAATTAGAATTACTTTTCTCTTGGATGTTTACTGGAGATTAATGCATATCAAGCTAAGGAAGTGATTTGTGCTTCAAAAGGATTTTAAGAATGGAGAGAGAACAGTGCATTCTTTGCCGCCACATCACATCTTTAAAGTAAAATATCAGTCAAGACCTAACTCAAGTTCATCTTCAAATCGTCTTGCTTCTGACTTTTCAGGCAGTTTGTGTCTTATCACCTATTTTGACGAAACATCAAAATACTAAAAAGCTACTTTTTTGCCTTGAAATATATCTTGATTTTAAGATGTTTATAATGTCACTGTATCTACAGAAGCACCAAGACAGAAACCTCAGTAGACCTGGCCTTAGAATGTAGGTCCCAGAGGGACCCAAGGGAACCCACTCACCTTTGATGTCCCTTACCTGGTCAGGGCAGAATACCTGGCCACAAAGCTCTTCCTCATGGTCCCTCCTCAACCACACTGCCCACTCGTGGGTGCTTGCTGACATGCCACATGGTAAATGTGTTCAGAATATGCACTGTTTGGTTCTTTCAGCTATAAGCATGGAATAGGAGGGTCCTTTTACTTCTTCTGTATCCTCCTTGGTCCAGCCAGATGTTCTGTACAGTGAGCCAGCAGCCTTCCCCTGTCACATTGGCACTATAACCATTGTTGGTAAAGTCTTCATTCTCCACCCCCACCCCGAGTTACTACTGCTGTCATCACCTTAGTGAGTAGCTATCCTGACAGAGGTGGATTGTTTAAAATTAAGATTCATGCTATTCACAATTCTTACCTGGCCTCTGCAAGAAGCTGAAGATTACCCTTCCATAAAGCACACTGAGGGCATCAAGTTTTATTTCATATACAACGCCAGAGGTTATCTGTCTTTTGAAAGACAACCGTCCATGACATAAATTAGCCAGCTGAATGACAAAATGGTGCCTGCCCCAAATAGAATTCAAAAGAACTTCATGTTTGAGTTAATTGCTTGTGAAGTACAACATTAATTCATGATATTGAAGTTGTGCCACAAGCGTGGAAGAACCCATATGTGTATTCCTGGCCTCCTGTGCTGAGGGAAATATGGCTCCTTAATTTTCATCATACTATTTGCCCTGCAGAGAGAATCAAGCTGATTATTTTAGAGGATTTCTGGACAGAGAATTTAGTGAAAGTTTGACAGCCTCACGTGGTTCAGGACATAATTACAAATACTTTGGGCAGATGACTCTCCATTACCTTTTATATCCCCAGAGCCTTCCTTAAATTAGGGTTTAAAGTAACTGTTCATTGTTTAATTGTAGTATAATCTCGAAAGACCTAATACGTCTGTTAAAGCATAATGATGTTATAGTAATATTAAAACTAAGTGTCCAGAAACCAAACTGTTCTTTTTATTACCTCTCCGGAATGCTATTCATCTAGGCTTTTAATAATGACTTATTAGAATCTCAAGCTGATAGCTAATTATTTTATGTGGGCTATATAATAGAATCCTATTATACACAGTTCATCATTATTTTATAGAAGCACTTGCATATCAAATTCTATGTCACAAAACATGAAAATGTAAACCACTAATGCCCTATGTGTCATGGCCAAGTATGAGGATATTGTTTGACTGCCCAATCTTCTTGCCCCCATATTTTTAAAAATACATGTCTATATTTATAAGATTTTTATTTTATCAAGTCACCCTTTAAAATATATATGTAATTTTTGAATGGCACTGTGTATTGATCATGTTTGTTTTGAAATTTAAATAGATGTTTTTACAATTAATTTGTTCTCCGGGTTTACCTAAGTAAATAGCCTCTTAAATGCCTTTTGGGACTCTGACTAGAAAGAAAACATTGTCTTTGGAGAGGGCTGCCAAGCTCTGTTAATGAAAAGCAAGCCATTTGTTTTCTTTGCTTCAGGGTATACTCTGAGTGTGTTGGTAATTGTGCCATTGCAGCTGTATTTCCTGACTGTTAGTTTTATGCTTGATGGAGGATGATAATTAATGTGTTAAACACTTGGTGCGTCCTGTTTGGAGGGAGGACTCTGGCTGCAATGTTACATGGATATAACTCATGCCCCTGGAAGTTCAAAGTTTTACTTCTAATGAACCTTTCTCTAAGAAATACATGGTAGTTTTGTTTGTTTGTTTTTTTAACAAAAGAATTTTATTATAAAACTAAATTGAGCCTGTACCTCATACAACTTGAAAAAATATCCTAATGACTATTGTGGTCTTTTTTTGACAATTTTGTAGTAATGCTTTATGTGACAAAGCTATTGCTTTTTTGCCCTGGCCTGATGTGATTATGGTGAGTCTACCTTAATTGATATTTTCATTCATCATTTTAATTTTATAATAATTTTAGCATCTATTATAAAACTAGCATTTTAACTTTGTGGAAAATTTATCCTTGAAATTTAATATTACAAATAATTTTTAAATCTAATCACTGTAACATCTCAAATTTAACACAGAGACAACATCTTCTGAGTGGCGTCCAATAAAAGCAGTTTCCGATCTTGTATTTTCAAGGAACAAACGCTTTACAAATTCACTACAGTGTTACTAAGCATGCATATTTTACATGAACCATCATTAATGCATTAAATGTACGCTGCTTCCACATCATCTGGGAATGTCTTTCACATGGTAGAAATTATCGAGTCATGGGGATAGGAATGGAATGTTACTTGCCAGATCTTGAAAGCATTGTCCCTTCTTTGAGAAAGTAATTTAGACTAAGAGTTGAAAGCAGTTTTAGAAACTAAATAGAATTGTCTTGTTACGAAGGCACTCCCCAGTCTTAAATTGCCAGCCCTCAGATGTGGTTGTGTTAACTTCCCTCCGGGATGTCACTTACTTACACACTTCTCCATGGATCCAGAGCAAGCATCAGCCAAAAAAAATTAAAACAGTCCCTCAGAAGTCAAGCGGTCTGTCCCTGGAAAAATGTGAAATTCCATTTCTATCAGTGACTGTTTCCTTCCCTCTCTGACGCACTGGCAGAGGGTTGAAATGGACGCCTCTGTAGAGAAAGGCTGGCCCCTCTACAGCAGCGACACACTCTTCTGGGGATTGGTTGGGGGGAAGGCCTGGCCTCCTGCATTTGTATTTTGAAAGACATCAGAGTGCCTGTATTTAACGAAAATGGCCTCTAGTGAAGTATATTCCTGTGACACACTCCACTTCAGTGTTTTTAGAAGATACGCCAAGTTTTGGACTTTGCTCTTCATGTTCGCTCGGTGTGTGATGTAGCACAAACTCTGGAGCCAGCCAGACCTGGCTGTGAGTCGGCTCTGCCAGAGTCCCGCTGCAGGGTGGTGGTGGCGGGGCCGCTGGTGCTGGTGAGAATGGCAGCTGCAGTGGTCGTGCTGGCGGCCGAGATGGCAGTGGTGGTGGCGTGGCTAGCAGCCACGGTGAAGGCTCCAGTAATATAGCGGTGGTAGTAATGGGGATGAACATGGGAAGAATTCTGCTGTAGTTCTAGAAGTCACCCACTGAAGGCATCCATGCAGGAGGGCTTAGCGAGGTTACAAGGTTCAGTAGTACAAGTGAAGTTGCTTTCTTACCATTTCCAGCCTAGACTGTCACTTTTATAGTGAGTTTCACAAGCAATACTACGAATGGCTGTCGGATAAAAGGGCTCACCGACCCAACCCACTCCATCCTTGGCTTCTGCAGACGCTCCGGCCGCCCCATTCCCAGACCTGTCCATCAGCCCTGCAGACCCCAGTCTGGGCTCATGAAATTCCCATCAGGCCTGCAAGCCAGAAAGACAGGAGGGCTTGCCGTCTCTGTGACAGAGCTAATTCTAACAAATGCAATTTGGCTTTGCAACTGGCTCCCAACCTTTGCCAAGATTTTAACTCTAAGGAAACCTGAATTTGAAATTTTAACTCGGAGCAAGTTCAAAAATAACCATTGAAACAGATGTACCAGTGTTTCCCTTTTTCCTCTTTTTGGGTGTAGGTCTCTGTACTGTGATATGGAACATCACTGTGTAGACAAGAATGCTTTCAGCTTTCAAAGTTCAGAAAAACATCCTTTTCTAAATTTTGTTTTTCTCAAATTTGTATGCCTAGCAGCCTTCTTCCACCCACCTCCACATTTCTCAGTTAATCATTTGAACATTTACCGACAGGCCACATGGCTGTGTAGTTACTTGCTTTGAAAATAAAACCATAATAGTTTTTATGAAAATTGGGTAAATATCCTTGTGATGCTGTTTTAGTTACCGGTCCCAACAAGGCAATTACTCATGGCAAGCATCCAGAAGAGCCCTTCAGACTTTCAAGTTTGCTCTGTGTCATTACTTTACAGGGCATTTAGCAATGTTTTCTTTCCTTTCCTTTCCTCTTTTCTTTTCTTTTCTTTTCTTTTCTGCCTCCCAAAGCCACTTCAGGCCAGACCATTGGAAACAGCAAATTGGGATGCATCCAGGTCACTGGGGAGGAGGGAAGAGATGAGCCGACCAAGGCCAGCCCTGAAATCTGAGGTGGATGAGCCAGAGTGTGTCCTGTCATTTGTTCATCTCTGCCTTATGGTGATTGGCATTAGTTTCTCCCAGGCAGCTGGTGACTCAGGCCCACCTCACAACAGCGTGGGTTTTCCCCTTCCCGTACCTACTGGCTCCCTACATCCTCTTTGAGAGGAAAAGAAAACATATTATCATTGTATCGGTAGTTATTCTGGGGCAGACACTCTGCTGAGGGTGAGGTGCAATAATGTCTAGGAGACTTTGTCCTATGATACAGGTGGCTCAGATGTACTAAGGTCAGCGTTGTCGTTAATAATACTAGTAGGTTCAGCCTTGACGTACAGAAAGTGTGTGTGTTCTGGAGAGCCTTCAGGTGAACTTCGGGACATTGGCTGCAGTTGGACTTGTTGCCCTGTTTCAAAAGAGGAAAGTGGAGCTAAGAGGCAGCTAGTAATTTGCCCAAGGCCACATGCAGTGTGTGGTGGGCCTGGGAACAGGGAAGCACAGGCCTTTTCCACCCTGCCATGAGCTGTTTCTCACTGGCACTTCTGACTAGGAGGCAGGTGGGCAGAAGAAAGCAGAAATGCCACCTTTTAAAAGTACAGTTGTAAACGTTTAATTAAAAATAACACTTTGAAGTGTTTGCTTGTAAGCAAAAAGGCAGTTGCTCAGATACCTGGAAGCATGTGACATGTCAGAGTTTGAGAAGTCTCTGGGTCTCCCTGGGACTTTTCATTGAAAGGCAAATCAAATAAATGTTCTTGGCTTGGCTCTTCAAAACCATCTCTTAATAAGTTGTAGAGTTTTAAAGACCTGGATTCAAATATTGCTTCTACCCATTTGTGGCTTAATGGCCTGAAGCAAGTTACTTCAACTCTCCGGGTTTTCATTTCCATGTCAAGAAATCAGGCATACAGTGTTTGTCCAGGTTTTGTGTAGATTAAATGAGACGTGTAAAACACAGATTGCGGCCGTTAACACGAGGCGAGCACCTAAGACCTCTGCCTCCCGTTGGACCTTCCGAAGTCACTGATATGACTGTACATTGTGGCGCTTTCTCTGAGCTTGGTACCAGACAGAAGCATTCTCCTAGATTATCCTCACAGATGTCCCAAGAAAGGTATACTCGGCCTCGCCTGCATTGTTCTGATGGGTAAACAGAGACCTTGAGCAGTGAAGACCATGTTCTTTTCATGACACTGCCCGATTTGTTCCCAAAGACCATCTTTTCCCAGATACCGTGATGCCTTCCCACTATCAACTTTCCACCTTTGAAGAATAAGATTACGGGTCTTGTTTTAGATTATGATTATTTTTCTCTAATTTTACTTTTACTTTTTCGTTCTATGGTATAAGTCAAGATTACCTGTAATCCTAGATTAATAGCATTTCTTATATGCTACCTTTTTAAACGTCTGAGTGTGTGATCAAGGAGAAGGAGGACATATGTGCTAAATGTTCATGAATCACGTGGCTTGTCCACATTGTGGCCTCTGCTTTTTATTTCTCATGTGCTACTAATTATATAAACACAAACATACACACACCCAGCTGGGTTCAGCATCTTTTAAGCATGCCCACAATTTTGAGCACTTTTATTTCCTTTTATTAACAACTCTTTGGCACCTTCGGATGCATACAATGTAATTAATGAAAAGGAGCAAAAGAAAATTAATCATCATAATTAAAGTTTAGAGGAAATGTTACTTAACTGTTTAAGTTAGACATTAAATGTAGGTCATTAGAATTGGCTGCTGGCCTTTTGTCTGGGAGATTTGTTTTGCTGAGTACTTTTGCTTTCATTCAGATGAATGTTGCTGTTGCTTTTATTTTCCCAATACAGGAAGTAGTAACTCCCATTATTATATTAAGCTGTTTCCTTTCTAAGACACTTCTGCAGGCTGAGTCTGCACGTTTCCTCGGTCACACTGATCTTATATGCAATGTGTGTACTTCCTGAAACTATGTAAGCCTTGACGGAAACTATTAGCCATGTTAGTGCAGCCTTAACAGAGGAAGGTTACTTAGTCTGAAAACATTCTTCCCTCTACAGAGAACCTTTCAGTATTACGTGATGCTGTGTGCTACTGATACACACTGCTTTTTACAAGCAGTTGTAGTGAAGGACCTAGTGAGTTTGGGGTGTAGGAACACAATGCTCTGGAGTTCTCATTTCTGGGCATGAATTTAAATGTGGCTGCCATCAGCCAGGGTTTGGAAAGACTTCCATCTGATGGCGGGCTTGTCCATAGCCAGCCCGCTGGACCTCTTCTGTTCTTTTGCCTAAATAGTTGTTCATGTCCCATGGAAAATTCTGTCATCCCTGACCTGTAGGGGTTTTGGAGGGTTAAGTGGTAGACTTCAAAATAACCCGAAGAATTCATTCCCCTCCCCCCCCAGGCTGTGGCTACAGCACGTCCCATATGGGACAGTCACACACATGGACGGATTTTCAGGGAGTTAAGGATGTAGCAAAGATCTGTGCTCTCTCTGCGATCCTTCAGAGTTCCCTTTAGCCTACTTATGTCTTCAGTGTACACAGTCTTTCGTAAGAAACTAGTTCCATATGTGGTTTTGCTTTTTTCCTTGCTATTTAGAAAGAGTATTTAGCTTAATTTAATCTAAAAACTCTTTCTTGCTTCACAAGATATCCCTTGAAAATGTTCTAAAATTGATTATGATGATGGTTGTACAACTTTGTGAATATACTACGAGTCACTGTATACTTTTAGAATGTTCAAAATCCTTGGTATATGCATTACATCTCAGTTAAACTAGTGTGTGTGTGTCTCATTTGTGTGTGTGTATTTGCCTGCGCATGTGTGCACATGAGATTCCACTTGGGTCCCAGTTCCAATAGTTCATAAAGAAGCCCATATTAATTTTGCTTGTGGTTTTATAAATCTTTTCATATTATTCTCCTGAGCCTTTAAATCTCCTAGCTACCGAGAGCCAGTTCTTATCAGTTAAACCTTATGTGCTTTCACTTACCAACCAACAAGCACATATTTAGCACCTCTCTCCAGCTGCAGAAGCCAAATTGTTACAGAGACAATGGTGATGTAGGGAGAGAGGCAGAATTGTCACAGGAATTATTAATAATAAATTAAAGTAGCAATTGGAACTGCAGCCATTCTGTGTGGGAAGCACAATAGTGTCTTAACTGTGATTGTGGTGACAGCGAGCCAACAATTGAGTCCCTGCTAATGGCCCAACAGGGGAAGGGTTTGAAAAGAAGGAATGAGTGGTTTACATTACAAAGAGATTGTCTGAGAGCTGCTCAAGTGTGGTCAGGAGGGGAGGTCAGGCTGGAGACAGCGGATGATAACCGTGGAGCTGTCAAGGGCATCTCAGGGGTTTAGGCCAGCACTGTGGCAGCTCCACACTGCTGCTGAAGCAGATGCCCTGCATAGCATAGATTGATAAAAAGGAAACACAATGAGAAGATAATTGAGCGACCCAGGGGCCTGGGCAAGTGTCACACAATCTAAAAGTGAGTCCTGGGAGCCATCAGAACTTTGGCTGAAAATACTCCTGGCTTCACTGTGGCCAGAGTTGACTATTCTGTGAGGGAATAAATCTGCTGCAAGGGGTGTGTGTGTGTGTGTGTGTGTGTGTGTGTGTGTGTGTGTGTGTATGTGTGTGTGTGTGTGTGAATAAAATGCTATGATTGGCAGATCTATTGGAAAGAATATGCCCTTGAAATCCGATGAACTTCTGATCATGACCACTTATTTCCAGAACTTACACACACACACACACACACACACACACACACACACACACACTCTCACTCACTCTGCTTTTCCTGGATGCTTTGGTGTATATTGAAAAAAAAAACCATGACCACTAGACCACAGCCCATATCCATTGTCTGTTTATTCAGATACTGTCTGTATTAGCATATTCCCCTCCAGGCCAGGCTGTAGCAAGGATCATATGTTGCATTTAGTTGTCATGCATTGGAGAGACTAAAAGAGCAAAAGGATATGATCAAAGAGATGAGGCAAAATGTTAACAATTGACAAAGCTGAGTACAGGAATGTTCTCCCTGTGTGACCCTGCTGCCCTCTTCATCCTAATCTCATAATACTTACCATCTTGCCAACTACACTGCAGCCCCAGGGGCACCCTAGGGGCACCCTTTTTGCTCCCTAATAGGCCAAGCTATTTCCACCTGTGGGTCTTTGCTCTCAGGCCCCTTCTCCCTGAGCTCCTTGTCATTTAGGTCTCAGTTGAAGTGTCACTTCCAAGAGAGCAAATCCTACTCACTGAAGTTATGATCCAATCACTTTCCATCCTCTATTTTAGTTATCTGCTAGGCTGATCACTAGTTTATGCTGTAGTGTATCCAAAATACCAAAACCAGCACCAAGCACTTGATAGGGCTCAAAAACTATTTGTTGAATGAATGTAATCATTTAACTGTTCAGAAGTAAGGAGTTACTAAAAATGATGGCAGTGAAGATTCTTCAGAACACTAATCAGCAGACATATACTCAGAGAAGACCTTGATCCTTGTCTTAGTTATTTTTCTCATTGCTGAAACAAAATACCTGACACCCGAAGTCAGAAGAGAAAAGGTTCATTTAGCTCATAGTTTGTGAGGTTCCAGTTCATAGTTGGCTGGCTCCAAGGCAGGGTGGCCTGGCAGAGGGGCATTGCAGAGGAGAAAGAGTTCATGGCAGGCAGAAGGCAGCAAAGCAAGCAAGGGACCTTAGCCGGTTTTTTCTGCATCTTTTATACTCTATCTAGGGTGCCAAGACTGGGGCAATGCTAAATCAATCAGTGGACTGATATAGTAATCACACACCCTTAATCCTAGCACCCTTAATCCTAGCATTGCTCCACGAATCAGTCACACACTGTAGATTCAGCCACCTCTTAAAAGCCCCACCTATGGCCGCATGAGGCTTTGAGGGCACATCTAAACACAATCCTGTGTTTGAATATAGGTGAATGAATGTACTTTTAAACATTTCAATTTAATATTAAATATATAAGACACTCCAAAAAAACTTTTTGATGATGAATACTATCTTAGTCACTTTTCTCATTGCTAGTAACTAAAATACGCAACCCCCAAAGTGAAGGGGAAAAGGTTTATTTGGCTTACAGTTTTAGAGGTTTCAGTTTATAGTTGCCTGGCTCCAAGGCAGGGTGGCATGGCAGAGGAGAAACTTCACAGCAGGCAGAAGTCAGCAAGGCAAGCAAGGGACCTTAGCAGCTTCTTTCTGGCCCTTATATCTCATCCAGGCTATCCGCCTTTAAGGTTGGTAGCACTCCCACCCTTAATCCTAGTGTCAAATCTCTGATCCCAGCAGAACTATGCCAAATCATTCAGTGGACTAATTTAGTAATCATACACTCTAGATCCAACCACCTCTGAAAATGCCCCATCTGTGACTGCATGAGGCTTTAGGGGGACATCTAGACACAAGCCATAACAAATACCTACATAAATTATATCGGCGAAGAGGACATCTGCTTTATATAGATACAATGATTGCAGTTATAAAAGTAGTGTGAGTATAAAGCCAAAGAAAATAGTAACTCATCATTTCAGAGGAATGGAATTGTGGGTAAATTTTCCAAACCTTGTACACATGATTTTATTATTTTTTGGATTTAAAAATATTTTAGGAGACAAAACAATATGAAATAGATGTGATCAAATATTAATAAGACTATAAATGCATTTTGGAGTCCGAAGGACTTTCTCAAATTTGGCATGCATAGTAAAGCTTTCCAGAAAATAGTGGTTCTTGATCTGGGCTTTCAAAAGATTCTCAGAACTTTTGAGGGTGAAGAAACGGAATGAATAAAGATGGGAAGGGAGCAAGAAGCACTCCAGAACCTGTGAGGAGATAAGATACTGAAGTGGAAAGCTCAAGTTTAAAGGACAGTGAGAAGCCCATTGGGAGAGTTACGGCAGCCTTACATTTTAGAAGATCTTTAACATCAGTCAGAGAGATTTTTAGGCTAGAAGTGGAAAGAAGGAACTTTTTAAAGTTATTTTTAATTTATATTGGTATTAGTATGTGTTTGCAGTACATAAGGATTACCTTCATTGAGTGGATTTAGTACATGTACATAACACATCTTAATTCTTTTTTTCATTCCCTTCCCCTCCCCTCTGTCCCACGACTGCAAGTTCTTAAGGAAAAAGATAACATGATGGCATGAGTGTTCTAGGAAAATTACTCTGTGCAGAGAGTAAAACAGAATTTGCATTTAGGGATAAAATACTGGTATCCATCTGGTGTCCGTGGCAGATTCCTGCCGAAGCAAACACAGCACGGCAGATTCTAAAATCAGTCACAGTGCTGTTCCGCGTGGACACAGCCTTCCTGCTCTCTTCCGCCTGTCCTCCTGGCAGCCATTACTAATCAATCTGAGTTGGCCATGACCCTGGCCTGCCTCCTGTGCGCATGTCACACTGGAGGAGGGAAGCAGGAAGGAGGGAGACAGAAGGAGGGTGAAGGCCCTCCTTTTAGTAGCTGTGAGAAGATAAGAAGGATTAGTATCTTGACATTTTTTTATTTTGTGTTCATAGGTTTGTATTTTAATTAGGGCCAGAAGTAGATACTTTGTATGATTCTTACTTAGTTGTTAAAGAAGTGTTGCTTTTCCTTTTTGGGGTTTTGACACTAGTGTACTGTTTGTAGGCACTTGGCTCTTAAAAAATAATTTTTCCTTAAATATTTAATGAACCTTGAAAAGAGTAACTCCAACAAATGATGTGCAAAAAAATAAATAAATAAACCCATGCCCACTTTTAATCTACAAAGATTTGGACACACCTGCTCTGGCCATTCGTGGGTGTTAAGTTGTCAGACTATGTTAAGATGCTATTTTTGGGTTTTTTTTAAAGGTTATGTTTTTCTGTTATTTTTAAAGTAATTTTTAGATTGCAAAATAGCCAACAAAATTAAAAATAAAATGAAATTGTCTCATCTTTGGTGGTGGCAGCGGGGGAAGCTTCCACTCCATCAGTGTGTGGGCTGCAAGCAGAACAGAATGTTTATCTTAACTGCATGTTGAAGTTGGAAAATAAAGTTAGCAATAGCCAAAAGGCCTTCTTTTGAATAACTTATCACAAAAGGGAAAACACAAATCTAGTGGCAAATCAAGTCTCCTTCACAAGCTAGTATTTCTTGGATGGATCTGAAAACGTCGTTGCCTTGCCATTTCAGATTTCACTACTGTCTGCTTGATTGGTTAACATCCCAATACCTCTGAGTTGAGGTTTGGTTCTTGGGACCAGTGGCAATTGAATTTTTTATTGATGGCATTTCTCTCATTTCTGTTTTACTTCTTTTCTTTGGTTTTCATTTTCTTTTTCTGGTTTTTTTTTTTTTTTTCATTATCTATGGCACATGATCAAGAGCTTACAAGACCCTATGAAAAAGCTAGTTGAGAAAGAAGAAAAGAAGAAGATGGCCCAACGGGACAGCACGGAGGCAGCAGGCCAGGAGCCCCATCAGTAAGTCACAGCTCCCTTCTCTGACAGTCTCCCTGCCCACAGGTAGGGCCGCATGGTCCCTGCTGACCCAGCCCAGTGAGGCCCCACGCAGAGCAGCCGGCTCGCATCCTCACGTCTCCGAGTAGATGCATGAACACTGAGGTCAGCCTTCTTTGGTGCTTCTCCCTGCTAACCCTTTCCTCCTCTAGCCCAGTAAAAGACCCAATTCTGGGGTCCACGGAACAGGCACACTTTTGAGCAGCTGGCTGGGCAGCAAAGGGCTGCCTGTCTCTCCACCCTGTGGCTTCAGTCCCAGCTGTGTGATCTGTCCAGTTTTTGTCCCTACCTGGTCCCTTTCTCACAGCACTCATAAGATGCTGTGCTAGACAGGAAGTCTCCCAGGCTTTGTCTCGTAGAAGCTGCAGACTTGTGAAATGGCCTCAGGACTGCACATATCACTGAGGTGTGGTCCTACAGAGGTCCTGGGTTGTGACATTGCGTTTTCACTGTTTCAACTTTTGGTTTTTTCTTCTGTGGAGCAGAGCACAGCTTCGAGTGCAGAAAATGACTGCCCATCTCTATTTCTTACCTCTGTACACAAGAGGTGCCTCCATCACTCCAGAGTCTCAGGTGGACTTTTCAGCATATGCGGCACGTGGTCCCTAATCCCAAAGAATGAGAAGGGGGTTCAGTGGGAGCCAGTGTCTTGCACCATGGCGATGCGGGTGCCCGCAGGAACGCAGTTGGTCTGAACTGGCTGGTCCAGGGGAAGCAGAGGAGATGACTTGCTTCCATTCACTATTCCTTTGCCTTATACAAAAACTTCAGATGACAGTTTTATGGTAAAACAGGCTTATATTTGTTACTGTATTTCTACATAAAATTTCAGATTTTTTTCTCATAGAAATATTTACTGCTGATGTTATCCCTTTTTAATTTTAAAGCAAATGCTAGAAAGTTTTGCTGGTGCAGAACGAAAACAAGCTTCCATTGTAGAACAGGCTAGAGTCCAGTTGACTTTTTAGGGAGAATGTGTTGCTTCTGCTCCTGATCAGGTCAATGATGCTGCAGTCATTTAGTGAACACCTGCTATGTGCTATGCACAATGCCAGGTACTGCTTGTGTGACTCGCCCTCACACGGCCCCTGTGTGTATTCAGTGGGCATCTCCCCGTGGTGAGGAGGAGTGGAGTGAAGCACAGACGGTCTGAGGGACCGCCCATGGCCCTGTGAGTCGGGGGAGCAAGCGCCAGCTTTGCCTTTTTATCATCTAAGTTAATGTAGTCAAGACAAAGCACAAGGAAACCACCTAAGATTTTCTTGATTTGTTTTCAGATTTCTTAAATATTTTAGTACTTCAGTTTTAAAAAAGTATAATCCTTTTATACTTTATACTTTTGTATAAAGTATAAAAGGATTATATAAATATATAAAGGATTATATATAAAGGAAATATATAAAGTATATAAAGGATTATATAAATTATACTTTATACTTTTGTATAAAGTATAATTACACAAAAAGTATGATCCAGTCACTATTTGAAACGACAGTGAAAATCTGACAAGAATCATCATCAGAAATAGCAGCTGAACGTGAACCACGGAGCCAGGCGGAATGTTGAGAGACACCAAATGAAACTCACAGCAGGGACCTGTCTGTTTTTAAAGACACAGGAAGAGTTTGGATAGTTGACTGCCCACTTGGGTTTGACAGCAATCCTGCTTTCAGCCTTCTGTAGGCTAACTAGTCTCTTCAGGAACAGCAGGAAGCAGAATAAACCACCATTCAGCCATCAGTTTTTTATTGTTACTCTGTTTACCCAAAAATAAAAACTAACAGCCTTGAAAACTAATGATCAAAAATGCCAGCCCCGGGTGCAGAGGGGAGGGGAGGAGAGGGGGGAGAACCAAGATACATCATGTATAGGTACAGAATTAATGTAATGAATGTGACCATTGTATGTAGAATGTACCAATACATGTTCTTGGTTTAAAATAAAATTAAAAAAAAAAATGCCAGCCCCAATCAGCCTGTCCTTGTCTTTCTTACCTGCTGTCACAGAGCAGCCACCAAGCAAGAGAATAGGGAGGTATAATCTTCTACATGACACTGGCCATCACCATGGTAATGACCGGCTGGGGCTTATTTTCTAGTTAGGTCTTATTTTGAAGGAAACATAGTATAAAGGTACATATCTAGCCTCGCTATCCCTAACTACTCATCTAGATAGTTATAGAATATGTGCCTTATGATGAAACCAAACTCAGTTATAAAGACGATACAGAATGGGAGAGAAAGTCAGCAATTTTTTTCTCCTTCAGCAAATGTACAGCATGTAAATGATCTTTCGTTCCATGTTTGTGGTGTGTGTGTGTGTGTGTTTATAATTGAAGCAATAGATACTGTACTGAAAAGCTGTATCATAAATATAACATTTGCAGAACTTAATAACTAAAGTTTTTTTTTAATTTTAAGGTTAATTTCATTAGAGGATGAAAACCAGTGCAAGGAATCCTCCAATTTTAAGAGTAAGTTTTGATTTCCATTTAGAATTGTTTCTGAAACACTACTTAGCACTCAACAGCCAACTCATTTTCTTCTTTGACAAACTCCCTCTAGACCTTTCCTCTTTGCCAGTCAAGAAAAGAATATATTAATTTGCTTTCTGTTTCAATTCTAAATGTCCAAATATCAACAATGTGAATCCTGTTGCATTACTGAGAGATGCTGTATATTTTGAACCAGAAAACGACATCCTGAGTCATTTCAGCAGCAGCCCTTCTAAGGAACAGCCACAAATGGGCCCTAGCAGAAAGCAAATTCTTTCCACAAGAGATGAAACAATTTCTGTTATTGCCTTTCCTAGTTCTAACTGCCATGTGGGCTCTGGAAATAGGCTCGGTAAGGTCACATTATTGCATCGGAGGGATTGGTATTTGGTGATTTGTGGGTATGTGCTAGGCATTGTCAGGGACAGCTCTGCCCATCTGCCCATAGTGAGTGGCACCACATCCCATGGGTGATCTGAATTTGATGTCCTAGGGAAAGGAGATGACACAGTGTGCAGTGACGGGGTCTGCCTCCTGCATCATTGGCATTTTTATTTTTTTAAAGGCTGTTCATCTCATATGGGGTAGAGGGCATGGAAAATGATGGTAGAACCAATATGATGTAGTGTTGAGCCTTTCTCTCACTGGTACCCAAAATCCTTAGAGGAGAGGGGAATAATCTGTAGGTGTTATGAAGAGAACAATCACCAGCCCTCTGTTTAGCAGGCCCTCCTGGGAATGTGCTCACCTCTCACCTTTCACCTTTATAAAAGCCAGTAGGGGGCAAAGCAGATCCTAGAATTTTCCTGTGCTCCATTCTGCTCTTCACCCTTTCTCTTGCTGCTGACTTCCTACTTTTCTGAGCACTTGCTTCATCTACTTTTTTCTTCTCCCACTTTCCTCCTATACATTTGCTTGTCCCCTATCTGCCTTTCAACAGAGAAAACCAGAAAAGGCAAAACAGCTAACCATTTCGCTTCCACCACTTGGCTTCCTGTCATCCCCTCACGCACGTCTGCTCTCACTTATTCATGGATTTACACATTTGTTCAGCAGATGTTTGCTGAGAGCTGCCTTTGTACGTATTCAGACACATCCCGACCTTCTCAGGTTGGGACTTACAGGAGAATCAGATGGTAGCCTAATAGTCACACAGTCCGGCAACTCCAACTTTGATGAGAGCCACAAGAGAGAAGTGCGGGGCTCTGGGCATAGGTCACAGAGAGGCCTTATCTGTCTAAGGGGATCAGGGACCAGCTCAAGCTAGCTGCTATCGTAAGACATGTCAGAACAAGAGACACAGCCCGGACAAAGGCTGTACACTGGGGAGGCCCAGGCAGAGGTCAGAAGAATGCTATTGCAGAGCATCAGAGGGGAGCATGTGCTGGAGAGGCTGGCCCCGATCTCACTGGCCGTGGAAGAGCTTTCTGCATTGACCCCAACCTTCCTGCCTCAGTGTCCGGTGGGCCTGCAGTGTGAATCATTAATACTGTGGGAGTCAAAAAAAAATATTTTAGAAGTCAAGGTCATTGAATACATTTAGCTCTGTGGAAAACGTAAAGTCCACTTTATTGTATCTTTACCCAATTTACAAATCTACGTAAATTATCTTCATACACTATATGACTGTGCAGGAGAAAAAGCAAATCTTTCTCTTGCCTTGTACCGTATAATTGCATGCGGTATTTGCATAATATTTTGAGAGTGTAAATGCCTGACACTTTTTTTTTACCTTTATAACAAAATGAAATTCACTATAGTAAAATGACATCTGCCTTTTATTCTGTGACTTGTAGAAAATTTAATGAACACATGAGCAGACTAACTTTTAAAACTGTCCTATTGTACATACACAGGCACACGATTTCTTGTTCAGAGCAGTTTTTTTTTTTTAGAGAAAGCATTTTTATTTTCCACTGTTGATTTACTCTGCTTTTGAGATTTACTAATAGTAAGGCTTTTATAATAATACTAAAGGAGTTTCTTTTAAAGTGAAATATTGATTATTTACATTAAAAGCACTTAAATGATTTAGAATTTTATTTTTTTTAATTTTTTTATTTTTACCAAGAACATGTATTGGTGCATTGTATACATAATGATCATAATCAACATGGTTATTTTGTACCTGTACATGGTGTATCTTGGTTTCCCCTCTCTTCACCTCCCCTCCCTTCCCTTTACCCACCTTCTCTAGTTGCAACAAGTTTATTTGCAGTTTTCCATTTTTTTCCCTTTCATCTTACTTTTCTTTTAACCTTCCTTCTTTAT
Source organism: Hystrix cristata (assembly GCA_004026905.1). Taxonomy (NCBI): domain Eukaryota; kingdom Metazoa; phylum Chordata; class Mammalia; order Rodentia; family Hystricidae; genus Hystrix; species Hystrix cristata. The sequence continues at coordinate 69,077 of PVJO010005452.1, read as the reverse complement.
CCCCCTTTTTCCTATCTAGTTCTCCTCTCTTTTGAATACTATCTTTTTTTTTTTTACATAGTATCTATTATACCACCTTTGTCCTTATTTACACTTATGGTTTCTCATATCAGAGAAACAATTCATTGTGTACTGATAAGTGTCTGATTTATTTCACTTAATAGTATGTTCTCAAGTTTGCTTCATGGTATGGGCACGAAGTTCAGATTTCCCACGTGGCCCCTGCCGCCACATACACATAGCCTCTCCCACCGGCAGCATACTCTACCTGCGTGGTACATTTGTTACGATCAGTGACCCTACACTGACATATCGTTACCTCCTAAAGTCCATAGTTTTTATAAACTTCACTCTTGGTGTTAGTGTTTTATGGATATCAACAATATAAAACAACATATATCTTCCATTACAGCTATCCTACAAAATATTTCCATTGCCTTAAATGTTCTCTGTACTCTACCTGTTCAGCCCACTCTCCCTCTAAGCCCTTGGCAACCATGAACGTTTTTACTGTCTCCATAGTTTTGCCTTTTCCAAATTGTCATATTGTGGGAATCATGCAGTATGTGGCATTTGCACATTGGCTTCTTTCATTTGGTAATCTAGCTTTTTCTTTCAGCCAGGCCCATATGGCTGAAGTTCATTAGCAATATCAAGCAATAGTCAGTTACTTAACTCACACTCATTTGTCCACGGATGGAGAATTGTCAGGCCTGTGTTATATAATTTTCTGGGTTACCTACCAAACAAAGCAGAGATTCGGGGCTAATTCTGCATCACTGAGAGCCAGCAGCTGGGGTAAGATGTAATATGAACACTCCTGCTTCTGCATGAGTGAGTTTGTGGATGCTGTTTCTTCCTAAAGCTGTTCGTTTCCATCACTCTGCAATCGTATATGAACATGCAAACATTCTGCCTCGGTGATAACCAGCTGCCTATGTTATATTACAGCTGAAGATAGAAGAAGTATTTTATCTACCTTAGACAAAAGCTCTACACAGAGTGAATGTTCAGGTAATCTAGATTAAGGAAAGCTACTCAATTTAAATAATTCGATTCAAACTTACAAAATAAAACTAACAATTTGTTTTCTTCCCCCTCCTCTTGAAGGGCCTATGGATGAACTGTTAGACATGAAACCTGAGGAAGGCGGTAAGATTTATGCATTTCTTTGGGGTTATACTTTAATTTTACTTCCTTTTTTAAATAAAAGAAAATGTAATATTTATCTTTTTAATAGCTTTGCAGTACTAAGTAAATTTTGGGGGTGACAGTCTTTATAAATGACCTTGCATATGCCTGATGTACGGATCTGACATTGTTACTGTATTTAATTTCATAATGCTCAAACTACTAAAGCTAAAAGTTACACAGAAGTCACATACTGTAGTAGAAAAATGCCTTTCGGAATGAGACTTGTAGATTTGAAAATTGGTTTTACCTATATGGCCTTCAGTAGTTTGCCTGAGACTTGAACTCCCTAAGCCTCAGTTGTTCCCATTTGTAAAATGGATTCATCCCAGCAGCCTCCCTGGGTTCTCACCAGGATTGGAGACGGGCGTGTGAAGGATCAGGTCTGCTTTCACAAGGGCACTCTTGAAATGTTAAGCAGTTGGGACAGCGTGACTGAGAGTGTTGTCTAGATGGCTCATTACGCCGCACCTCCTCCGAACCCTAATGCAGGGGGCGAGTGTGCCTGGCCGAGTCCCACAGTCAGTTCACTAGACCCCAAACCCCACACCAAGCAACCTCCTGCAAGACAGCCTAGAAGTGCAGATGTGAGTGATACATGGATAGTGTTAAGGGATGCCGGGAAACTCAGCCTGTTCGGTTTGGTCATCACCTTTGGTCTCTGTCCTACGCAGTTGCCCTTTAATGATTTACCAAAGTCCTAAATACCCTAACATGTCCAGCGAACATCAGAGCGTCCCCTCCCCTGCTGTCAGGCACAGTCTGCTTTGGTCACACAGGCTTCCTACTGGGTAGAGATGGGCCACGGCGTCCTGTCGGCCTCAGTTCATCAGGGCAGATGAGTCAACTCAGGCTGAGTTCACTGCAGACTTAATTCACAGAATGCGAAAGGAAGAAAGTGTCTGGCAAGTAGAAGACTTGGATTAAAAGTTTTGCAGACGTGGGTAGTCACCACACTCTGGTGTTGTTTTCAGGATTTAGGAATATAAATTTGAGAGCAAAAATCTGCTTTCCATATTAATGTCTTACTGGAAGCCTCAGACTGTGCTATACTTCCTGAAGGTCTGTGCAGATTTCATCAAAACGACTAGTCACTTATAAATATTGAAATCATACCAGTATTGAAATTAAGAATTAAGCAGTTAGTGCAATTGCCACACATGGCCTCCATTTTTTAAAATTGCCAATTGGTTTAAGAACAGATTGTTTTAATGGAATGAAGGTGTCTTTTAAAGATTATTTCTTTGGAGAGGGGAAACATTTTAATCCTACCAAAATGACATAAAGAGAACGATACAACAAGCCCTAGGTGCCTACCACCCATTTTCAGCAGGTCTTTAACAAAGGTATTTATCATTGTATATGTGATTCAGCTTAATCCCAACTTTTTTTGTGGTATGAACCAGGGCCTTTGCACTGAGCTACATCCTCGGCTCTTTTTTATTATTGAGATAGGGAGTTGCTAAATTCCCTAGGCTGATTGAAACTCGCTATCCTCCTGCCTCAGCCTCCTAGAGTGCCCGGCTAACAGGCATAAGCTACCAAGTCCAGCTCCAGTATATTCTTTTGTGGGCAGAAGTGAGACTGGCTGGCCTTAAACTCACAGAAGTCCTTCTGCCTCAGTTTTTGGAGTGCTGGGATTACAGGTATATACCACCATGCCCAGTTTACAACATCATCTTTTTTTTTTTTTAATTTTTTTTATTATTTTTACCAAGAACATGTATTGGTACATTGTATACATAATGTTCATAATCAACATGGTTATTTTGTACCTGTACATGATACATCTTGGTTACAACATCATCTTGATGTGATTTGTTCCTGGCTTTTATTATCACCCATTTAATCGTATTATTTCAATAGATTTAATTTTTGAATAAGTAGTATATTCCCATCAGTACAAAAAAATACTGTAGTAATAAAAATATTATGAAAAATGCTTACTCCAGTTCTTTTTCCCCATTCTTATCCTCCCATCCCCCAAAGACCCTTCCAATGTTTCTGTACTCAGACATTGCAAAGATGAGTCTGTCTCCTTGTGTTTCCCTCTTCTTACCAAAACAAAACCATATCAAAACACACCACACACACACGCACACACACACACGTTCTTGGCTTTGGATTTGGATTTTTTAAAACTTGGTAGCAATGGTACAACACCAACCCACTAGCCAGCACTCTTCCCAAAGTTAAATCAGAAGGTCCCTTGCCTGAGATATATACTTAATTTCATAGGCATATTTAATAGCATATGCCAAGCTCCACTGGAATAAGACTGATATTTTTCTCCTTGTTTAAAACAACTTTCATACCTGGTGGGGTGGGTGCAAGGTTGTTTTGGTAGTTTTGTAGAATAGCAGCTGGTACCCTCTGGAGGGCCACTTGGTTTAATTCTAAAGACAGAGATAAGAATGTGCTCTTCTTTAATGTGTGTACTTGTTCTCAGGCAGAAAGATGGATTTACAGATCTTCTCAGTTAAATGCAATGTCACATAATTCCTGCTCTCCCTTTATCACTGCCAGCCCACAGAGCCCTTCTTCAGGCCTGAGCGATGCTTCCCCACTATCTGCCTCTTCTGTGCTGTCAACTCAGGGCGGCATCAGCTTCAGTATTACCACAGCTGCTAGTATAAATAGATCCTGACTGTGCCCACAGAACTCGAGGTGACTGATGAGAATACTCGTTAATGTGTTGACTTCAAAATGTGGGCCCTTTGGAAAATGCTGGAAAGCTCAAATCCTGAATTTAAATGCTAGTTATAATATGGAAAACATTAAGTAGTCAAGAAATAAAAAGAGCTTAATCCAGGGATGGCTGACTTTATAGGTGAGGGCCCATAAGCTCTGGCACCCTGCTGTTTGGGGGCTGGTTCCCTCCCAGTGCTAATTCCATCAGATGGTAATGGCAGAGCTGGGTACAATGCTATAAAAAAGCAGGCTGCTTGTGACAGTCCTGATGATCCTCAAAGAGCCGTGGCCCACCGGATCACTCAGATCCAGTGTCATAATAAAATTTGCTTTCTACTAAATGATATGGTAACGGAAAATCAACACTTCACCACAGTTTATAAAAATGTCCTAAGTGGAAAGAAACTTAGTGACATTATAAGATCTTTGAAAGTGGCTCTGAAATCACTTTATGATCATATGTGACAATCTAACCTTAATGCATGAGTTATGTAACATATAGAAGCCTTTGTGTTTCTCAAAGTTGGACCAAGAAAAAAACTACGTTGTAACTGAACAAAAAGTGATGGTATAAAGCAGATAAGAGTTCAGTGGATTCAGTTCACTGAAAATCTTACCTCTTGGCCTCACCCAGAAGATCCTGAGTCCAGACTACCTGAGCCAATTTAAAAACTTATTTGTCTGTATTACAATAAAGTATTTGTCTTCTATTACTTTCTTGGTTGTTACTTGTGATTCTAAGTTCTGACCGCGTATTGGAACAATAGCTCCTTCAGTAGCTGCCAGAGGCCTGGTGATAGGCTGCATCACGTATTCACACCAGGGATCTGATTGGTTCCTGACACGCGGTGGAGCTAGGTCATCGTAGTTTCTCACAAGCTTTTTCTCTTTCCTGCCCCTCAGTATTCTGCAATGTGCTGCTGGCTTTGGTCCTTTCATGCAGTAATGATATGTGGATTTTGGTTGTGCTGGGCTTGAAACCATGACCTTATGTGTGTTAGTCAAGCTCTCTGCCATCGAGTTACAGCCCCAGCCCAATAATCATATAGTTTTACATTCAAGTACTGTTCGTTCTTAATCGCCCTCTACTCAGAAGTGTCCTGTGTAGATAGATGTATCCCTTTCCTGAGCCCCGTGCTCCGTGTTTCTTAGTAAGAATCCCTGGTTGCTAAGGTCTAGTACTAAACAGGAACAGGCTTGGGAACTATCAACAAGTTGTTTGTTTTTAAGGCTCACTTGGGTCTAGCACTGTTGGATTCTTGTTTTGATTTTTTTCAGAGACTTGGTAGAGGTGAATCTCCCTCATCCCCATTTGTTCTTATTATAATCTGTGTCCTTTTTTTTTTTTTTTTTTTAACTAGAAAGGAGGTTTTAGAAGGAAGCAGCATTCTTGAATTCCAAACAAGTACAATTTGTTACCAGGGCTCTGTATAATGAAGAATATTTTTCTGGTTAGACACTTTAGTAAGGTGGTTTTCGACCCATCTTCCCCCTACTCTCTTTTGGGTGATGTGAGGATAGTGTTGGTGTTTGGGGTTTTTGTCTGCACTGCAAATGTGTGGCCTTTAAGATTAGTCATCATGCAGAAGGCAGGGCCCAGGGAGAAACCCAGAGCAGGAGTCTTCCTGTTTCACACCAGATGAAGGTAAATGAAGTGACATTTATCTGTTTGCTTTTCTGTGCTCTCATTTTTGCTCTATGTAGTTATGTTTCCACCTTCTGTGTCCCTAACTTATGCTGAGGTCATGAAGCTCAGTGTGATTTCAGAAATACTAACTGAACGGGTGTCTTGAGTTTCCGACACACTATCTGAACTGGTGAGTCTCCTCTGTACTGGAGTTTTCACAAGATAGAGATCATTGATTCAGGATCAGCTCCCCTCGGAATGTTTTCCCAAGGGCATGGGGTTCTTATTTTGGGAACTCAGGCAGCGCAGGGTAAGCAGGCCCTGTGGATCTGCCATCTGCCCATTCTGCCACGTGCCTGCATGCAGCCTGGCTGGAGGCAGAACCCTCTGACCTTACAGTTCCTCAACCCTTCAGTTGTTACATGGAAGCCTAACTGTGTTCTAAAGTAAAATCAGGGTGCCACATTGAGGAAGCACCTGGACCTGTGAGTCAGGGTCCTCAGCAGGGTGTCTGTAATAAATAAATTCTTGTCCTTGGGTAGGTCATCCACACTGTCGGTGAGTGAGATGAGATAGTCCCTGAGATCTGGTTTGGTTGCAGAAGAAAAATTATACATGATTCTTCTCATTGAGAGGAAGCGGCGGGTTCCCAAGCAGGAAGAGGGGAAAGCGTCGTACGCGATGACAGGCACGGGGCCTTTGCGGACTTGTGGGCTTCTCGGCAGGCAGAGGGCTGAGGGCTGTGTTAGAGCGTGACTGTGGACTTCCCAGATGCCGCTGTCACGAGTGCTGCTCCACTCAGTGGCCAAGATGAGCCGCTGAGGGTTTGGAGTAAGAGGGTAGTCTGACAGCTGGACTGAGCAGAGGCTCACTGGAGGAGGTGGCTTCTGAAGTGACAGCAGCCTCATGGTGACCACACTGGGAAAGGTGCCAGGGTGGAATTTATCATCAGAGATCAGGAAAGAACTTGGAAGCAGGGAGGGAGATTCAGGATCCCCTAAGGTGAGATTGGAAGCATGGGACAGATAAGATCCTTGATAGAAATTGAAGAGAGGTTTGATAGCTTAGGATGGAGAACATATTGTCAAGGAGATAGGATGTCATCCAAGAGAATCACCTCACAGAGAACCCCAGGAGATGCCAGCATGTCCAGAGCAAGGCCACGGAGTGCTACAGAGGCTGAGGCCTGGGCAGGGGGAGTTGGAATCGGCCTTTAGGGTCTCACCCACAACCTTCAAGAAGCCACTGCAATGTAACATGGGGGCAGGAACTTAATCTGGGCAGCTTGGAAAAAGGTCAAGACCAAGTGGAAAGAAGAAGAAATTCAAACAGTAGTTTGAAGGGTGGAAGGGATGCAGACAGCAGTGTGAAGCGAAGATGGTTGCTGTTGAGATGTACACACGTCTTCTCAGGCCAGAGGGAAGAAGCCCGAAAGGACAGAAGATTGAAGATGCTGGCGCTGAATATTGGTGCACCCGAGGAGACACCCGGAGAGGACTACACTCAGGAAGGAAGAGGGAGGGAATACAGGAAGGCTTGGGGAGCCCAACACAGCGAGGTGAGCACATCACATCTGTCGGCTTTTATTTTTGTAGTAACGTCTGTGGTTGAGTTATCTGATACGAAAGTAAATACAGGGACTTGGAGTTGCATGTGTGGCGTTTGGCACCTGGGTGCTCCGCAACCTTCACTCGCCTTCAAGACAGAAACGGGGTGAGGCGCACACTCGTGCAGGCTTCCTTGTTTGCCTCCTGGGGAGGAAGCCCGACCCCACTTGTGTGATTCTGGCCAGGCCTTCTCTCTAAGAGCTTATCACATCTCTGCCCGTGTCTTCATTTGCTCCCAGTTGAGTTGGATTCTTCTCAAAGAAAATGATAGCATGATTTGACTCTCAAGGGCTTACCGACTAGTATTATTTCTCAAGTCTCAACTTGTCCAGTTACAGACCTAAACCGTCCTTTTCTACTTGTAATTAAGTTTTTCTTACAAGTTATGTGGAGTAATTTCAGGCATCTTAATTATCGGTGCAATAACTGGAAGGTTTCCGTGTTTTATGGTTCAAGTCAGTGCCGGTTTCAATGCTTTTAGCTAATAAATTCTCTTAAAAGAGCAAATGTGCACAGTGCAGCCTGCTTTAACTGTTAAATAGCCAGGATACTGAGTAAAGGCCAAGTTCAGTGGTAGTGTCGGCAGAATCTGTATCCAGAACTGGCTCGAGATGGTACCATCCTTGCTACTGCCTCTTTTCTCATTTCCGTGACTGGAATATTTGAGTTTGATAAGATAAAGTATTAGGAATATTTGGGTGCAAAGATAGAAACCCTTCTTAGAACAGATTAGGTGTAGAATTTTAAAAAGAAAAAAGTATATATTGGCCCACATAACTGAGGACATACTACAGTGGTCTGGCTTCAAGCAGAACTGGATCCAGAGGCTCAGACAGTATCATCAAGATTCTTTTTCTAGCTCTTTCATTTCTTTCATTGTGTGTGTTGGCTTCATTATGACTGGAAGCCTCAAGTACATAGCTTTGGACCCTGAAATTCCAAAGAAAGACCCTCTTCTGTCTTGTTTCTATCTACAAAACTCAGGGATTCCTCCTGCATGTGCCCATCCTGGAGCCAGTCACTGTGGGCTGGGAAAACAGAGGACTCTGGCTGCCCCAGCCACATGCGGACCTGCGGCAGAGGGGATGAGACGTTGGAGGTCCTTTGCTGCATGGAGAAGGTGCCTGCCGAAGGGAGCTGAAGAAGAGGGAAGAGGTGCCAAGTCCGCCACACCCCCTGAAGTTTCCTTTCCACACCATAGCACAAAATTTAAACAACAAAAACAAAAGTAGAACCTTTACGGTCTGTGGTTACTTTGGAGGACTCTGAGTTTATCGTTCGTTGTTGCTGAAGTCGGTGGGATCTTCCCTGGATAGACCACTAGACTTCAGCAGCGAAGCTTCCCCCAGGGCAAGACTTGGCAGAAGACTTAGTGAAGTGACCAGGAAAGGAAAGCACATCATTTCCAAGGCTTCTTTGAAGTCATCTGGACTTTAGAGTCTGCACATCGATTTGAATTGGTTCAGATTAAGTGGGTTTGGTTCAGTCATCATCTGGTTTCAGTCAGGCCAGAAAGTAAACCACGAGAAAGCATTTGGGCTTTCCAGACCCACCTGAAAGTAGGCAGTCGACCTATGAAGGCGTGACACTGAGAGACTGACAGACGCATGGACACATGTGTGGACAGGCTTGTCCTGACCAGCGGAAGTGTGCCGTCCCTCTGCCCCATCCTCCTGTGCAGAAGCAGGGAGCCCTACTTCCCTCGCCGGCTCAGCCCTGGCGGCTCCTCGCTTCGCTGCTCCTCTGGTGGTGTCTCAGAGCCTGCCGAAGATGCCACTTCTCGTCTTCCACCCACACCTCCAGGCTGTGTCTCAGAGAAAATGTCTTTGATAACACAAACAATAAAAATGCTTAAATTAGATAGTTGTCTGATTAAAGTGATGTTTTGCCACTATTTTAAAACCACAGGGATGTAAGTGACTACATCTACCCTGCCTGATTTATAGCCAGTCTGCTCAGCACATCAAAAATCCCTTCAGTCTTTAGATCTTTATGTAAAGTGCGGGTGAAAATAGACTCAGTAAAGCTGATACACAGAAGGTTCATTTTTTAAAAGGCCCTCACTTACTAATTATATACAGTTGAGGAAAACCTGATAGTCCTACTTAATATGATACTATCAGATTGCAGTTGCTCAAAACATACATAAATCATAATTTTTTTCTTCGGGACTTAAAAATGTTTGCAGTTTACAAGTGGCAATTAGATACCTCAACAGAGCCACAGTTAATAAAACTGTCAGTTCTTGCTTCTCAGAATGTATAGCGAACCCCCAGAAGGGTTAGCTGCAGGCTTTCTGATCACAGCATGCCTGCTCTGCTTGTGTCCCATAGCCAGCATGCTGCAGGGTACCACTACGAGAACAGTTTTCTTTTTACTTTTGGTTTTCCCAACAGCACTCTGAAATGATCAGCATTAATGCAGTAACTTTATAGATGAGAAAAGAGGCTCAGGGGGCTGAGGGTATTGCTGAAGTCACACAGCAAGGAAGGGTGGGCCTGGGCTTCCTACAGGCCCAGAACTCATTTCCATCTTCCAGATCTGTGTCCCTTACCCACAAAGCACCCCCTGTCCAGGGTCAACCCTTGATTCGCCCTCTTGCCCTGTTATTCTGCCTCTGCCACCCTCAGGCGAAGCACACCCACCTTCCTTCCTTCTGCAGTTGGGTTGCAGCAAAGGCAGAGCAGTGACTCGCCTCTTGGCATTGCCAGGCCTCCCAGCATGCTCCCCGGGGCCAGGGCGTGGTAAAGTCTCTACTCGGCCTGGGTGGCAGGACAGGCTGCCACATGGCATGTTGGCTGCTCCGACCCAGGCAGTGTAGACCGAGGGCTTGTGTGGGAAGCTTCAGGAAGCTGTACAAGCAAGGAACTAGGTTCTCCAGTAAGCTTTCAATCCTGGCTTTGTTTCAGATCGGAGAAATGTTTTGGTAAATTTGTTTTAATGTTAAGGAAAAACTCAACCCCCAGAGTTTTCTTTGTGTGAAACATACTTCGCTGCAACTCTAATGATGCTTAGAAACTGGACTTGGCTTTGGGAGGGGGAAGAATGAGGCGCATGGGATTAGGAATTTAATTCGGAAGTCTGTTAGGAAAGTATAATAGAATGAATTTATATTCTGATTAACCTTTTTTAAATATAGCCATTACTTAATCTAGCCCAGCCCCCACAGTATTTATTCCTGAGGTCTGAACCCCAAGAAATCACGTGTCCCATGCTCTGTGACCCCCATCAGCTTGCCTGGGCCCCGTGGCCGAGACCCCAGAAGCCGATGGTGCTGACAAGGATGACCTGCTGCTGTTGAGTGAGATCTTCAACGCGTCCTCCCTGGAAGAGGGCGAGTTCAGCAGAGAGTGGGCAGCTGTGTTTGGAGACAGCCGGCTGAAGGAGCCAGCGCCGGTGGGAGCCCTGGGAGAACCGGACCCCAAGCTCCAGACAGGCTCCGGGTTCCTCCCTTCACAGCTTTTAGACCAAAATATGAAAGACTTGCAAGCCTCGCTACAAGGTGTGTACTACAATGACCGGTCAGGTTTCGTGCCTATTTATTTTGTCCTTATTTGTTCTGTTTTTCTTTTACTCCCAATGCATATTTGCTCTTTGTTGTCTTTTTTTGTATGTATATGTTTTCTTTCATTATTTTTATTTTATTTTTATTTTGTAGCCAATATCTTTTCTTTTTTTTCTTTTTTTTTAATGGGAGGGGTATTTTTTATTTTATATCTAGTGACTTTTTAGGTGAAGTCCCCGAATCACATCTAACTCTAAAATCTGTTACAGGGTTTAAGATCTCTTCCTTCTCGTAATTTTCTCTCTGTTTTAACATTTATTACTAGGAAAATGTTAGAGGGTTGCTAGATCCAGCCTTACTTTGAGTTAGGGCTCTTTGGTGGCACAACACGAGGATCAAATTGCCCTCATGGTTGTGGCCACCAGCCTGAATTCGCCAGTATCCAAAAGAGCCAGAGCTGCCCACACACCCATAAACACGCCCTCTTTTGGGTGCTGACTGACAGCAGCTTGGGCCTTTTACCATTTAGTCCACCCTGCGTTGTCGCATCCTGGCTCCTGCTCTCTCTAGCTTGACCCACCCTGGCCCTCAGTACCCCGCCAGTGGATCCCACCCAGAGCTTCAGCAGACATCCTTCCACACTGACTGGTGGGGGCTGCTATCCTGGGAAGGGCTCAGGGTACAACCAGGGCACAAAAGCAGGCCACATGCTGGCCAAGAATTGTCACGTGTTCCCACATTGGTTTAAAGCGCAAAGCCTGGGGCCTGGGGATGTAGCTCAGCACACTTCCCAGTGTGCACGAAGCCCTAGGTTCAGTCCCCAGCACCGGAAAAAAAAGCACACAGACGAAAACTCAGGTGGAAATGTACAGTTTTGAGTTTCTAAGCAGGCAGACCTCAGGAGGGAAACTGTTTTCTACTATCTTAACACTTTGTCCTCCTTTCATGCGATGTTCATTGTAAGACAGGAATTAGTAGTAAGAAATTCTCAAGTTGTTTACTTCTTCTATGAATTTAGGCTGTCTCCTTAGTAAGCAGCATGTTTATCTGGAGTACAAAGGGCAGGGCCAGAATGATTAAGTAATTATGGGCTATTAAACTCTCAGGTTTTTGGAGATGAGATCATGGGTACAGGAGTTGGTGGGCAACACAAAAAAAGTCTTCCCTCTTTTTTAATGAAATACCTGACTCTTTTATCGTCTTCTGCGAGTCTCGTGTGGTAGCTATCTCATGTCTTGGCAGGGGTGCAGTAGGGATGGCAGGATCAGTGAGACCCAGGCCGCTTCTCCACCCGAGTCACACCCCAGCTTTCACAGTGCGTCTGTCTCCGAAGGTCCTGTGAGCAAAGGCTGCCAACCCCCTCGGGTTTCATCCCCACCCACCTGTGGCCGAGGTGCTAACAGATGTGGGAGTCATGAGGCCAAGCCTGGGATCCTCTGCTCAGGTCTTCAGGGCTCCGGACACTCTCCAGGTGTGTTGCAGAACCCCACTCGAGCCCCCAGCTTTGGAGACACCCAGGCCATGCCACGGAAGGAAATGGTGATGGTGGCGCGTCAGTTGCTACAAAACCCACACCAGCAGCCAAGAAGGCAGCTCACGGCCTCTTCCTGTGCAGGCAGTGAAACGGGCTCCATTCAGGCCCACCGGAGACCTTGCATGTCAACCTTGCCCACGTCCAAGGGAAAGGCACCAACCACACGTAGTACCAGAAAGGAAACCCAGGCTTTACTGTGGAAGGAGAAAGAGGTTCTGCAAGGGGAGGCCTCTTGGTTCTCAGGCAAACAAACTCCCCGTCGAGGTTGCCATCCTACTAGCACTTCAGCAGGGTGCTCATGCATTAACAGATATTTATTAGGTCTCTGTGTGTTAGGCACTGGGGATTCACCTGAGAACGAAACAGACAAAACTCTCTGCCTTCCTGGAACACACATATGATGGAAGGAAACTGTGAACAGGAAGCATACTAAATAAGTCACACAGTAGGTTAGAAGGTGAGCAGGGCCGGGCAGAAAGGAAAAAGTATAGCTGTAGGAGTGAGTGTTGGGGGTGGTAGGAAGGTCGGGCTCCACAGTACACAGTGTTCTGACTGGGAAGAACTTGCAGGGAGTGAGCCCTGTGGACACCTGGGCCTTGAGGACAGCCTGTACCAAGACCCTGGGGTGAGGGTGTGCCAACAGGGCAGAAGGTCTGGGGGGAGCCCAGCGAGAAGGAGGAATGAAGGCTGAGCCATGTGACTGTCGGGAAGCCATGAAGCCTGGCCACAGAGGGCCGTGTGGCTATTGGGAAACTCTTGGGCCTTTTTTTCAATCCAAATTAAATTGAGAACTATCATAGTATCTTCAGCCAAGAAGTGACACGATCTGACTTACGATTTAAAAGAATCATTTCAGCTGCTGAAATAAATAGTCCCTTCCTGTGCTGGGGTTCTATCAAGATGAGGTTGAAGGGGTCATTTTGTAATTGCTGAGTTATCCTGTTCGTCTTGTATGTAAACAGCTACCAATTGAAAGCCTGTGGGACTCAAAGTGATGGGGAAAATGTCATACTGCTTACCCATGGGGCTCAAAGGAGCAGCTCAGTCAGCTTCTGCCACGCCTCCAGAGTCCCTGCGAATGCAGCCCTGGTGCTACCCAGTGCTACCCTGATCCGTGGAACAAATAAAAAGTGGGCTCCTTGCTTCAGTGATGAACTGTGTCATCACATTGTCACCACATTAAATACCCTGTCAGGACTCCTCCTACCCCTCCCTAATAGAAGAAAGGATGAATATTTACCCAAGATTTTGTTCACTGTATTCACAGTCTAGAAAAACCCTTCTCTGCATACGTAAGTAGCTATGTATATGTGGTAGCTTAATCATAACTATTAAACTTTGGCCACTTGGTACTGAAACTGATTCCTTTGATTAACCAGATCATCTCAGACACCAAATTCAATAAGACCTTGAAATAACTGTGTAGCCAAACCAGCCCTGGGCAGCCAGGCTCATTGGCATGTTGGCTTTGTGACAGTGAGGTGGGGAGTTCAGAGCGCCCACCCAGCCTCGCACTGCAGCTGGTGGTCAGGTCCCCCCAACTCTCTAGGCCTTGCCCTGCTCCTCTGTAGAAAGAGGTACAGACTCAGCTTCTCATCCCTCATCCCGGGGGGCATCCTTATCCGGAGCTTCACCTCCACCACAGATATGCTGAGGTCTAAAATTGTGCAGTCCTGTGAATCCACATTTGTGGATGATAAAATAGCATTAACCAGCACTCAAAATGGCACACACTGTGCATTAAGCACTCTTCTGTTTGCTTTTTACTGTGTCAATTTATTTAATCCTTGTCACAGGCTTCCCAGGCAGGGGATATCATCATCTGCACCAGGAAACCAAGGAACCCAGTGGCCAAGTAATTAGCCCAAGATCACACCCTGGTTGGTAGGGGCAGCTGGACTTTGAGCCTGGGCAGTCTGACTCGGGAGCCCATATCTCACCCCAGTACCTCCTGTACCCTTTGGGAGCAGAAGAGGTACCCAACACAGCCTTCCAGGCCTCCTTGGATGCTGCCAGAGGGTCAAGACTTGGCATGTGCATCCTGGTTGCACACAGGAATGAAGACCCCTGGCCAGCCATAGAGGAGGGGTGTACATGCAGGGGGACAGGGTCCCTGTCCACACAAACACTGAATAATGTTCCAGAATAGAATATCCGAAATCAGTTTGTCCTAGGAAGTCTTTACGGCTTATACTTTAACACACTTGTGCTGAGTTTCGTTGTTGCCCTAGTTCTCCACAGCTCCTCCTCCTCCTCTTCCTCCTCCTCCTCTTCCTCCTCCTCCTCTTCCTCCTCCTCCTCTTTCTCCTCCTCCTGCTCCTGCCACTGCCCCTCCCTCCTCCTCATCCCCCTCCCTCCTCCTCCTCCTCCCCCTCCCCACCACTTCCTGCCTGACTTTTCCCCATCTTTGGCCTCTGTCCTCACTCTGTTCCCCAGCAGTTTGGGGGAATGCTAAGGAAAGGGGATTTAGTAAGAACAAGTAAACCTTCCTTTGCTCCTACTTCAAACTCCAGAAAGGAATATACATCAGATCAAGTTGTGCTGAAATCTAAAGATGGAGTTATTTTTGGCTGAGATTTTTAAGAGTTTCTAAAGTTATCAGGCTGATAGGGACGGGGGTTTCCTGTGTCATGCACTGATGAGAAAACTGTGCCTTCCTGGGGCCTCTTAGCACGAGCGGGAAGAGTGCCAGCCTGAGTGGAGACCAGGAGGTTGGGAGGTCTCATATTTGTTGTTGTTCTCAATTCTCCATGAGTGCCTAAAATTTAATTTAGAAGTAGACTCTGATACTGGAAATATTACCAGTAGCTCTAGGACATCTTTCAACTTAGGATTCCACAAGCCAAAAGTAGGAATCTTGTTCCAGAAACTTCAAAAAGATAGAACCTTGTGTTCCTTCAAGATATCATTTGTTTTACCCAACTGTCAGGTGTTGCTGCCATCTGGGTGGGTTTTTAAGGTTAGTGTAATGTCAGGCTTTGGGCTGTCTCGAATAAAACGTCCCTCAGCCAAAGCTCATCTCTTGCTATTCTCGGTTTAGTCTGGCTCCAGATAAGGAAAAGACTGACTTTTCAGTACTCAGATGGAGAAATGCAGAGGAAAGGCTGTGGGCATATCTGTAGTTTGAACACAGAACAGGCAGTCTCAACGGGAGCCAGTGCAACTGTTCCGGCAAAGCAGCGGCTTTGGCTGGCCCTACTGAGGAGCATCTACAAGGCAGCTTTTGGAAATCTGAAGGATTCAAGTGCCTGTGCTTGTCCACAGAAGGAACTCTGATGACAACTTCCCACACCCATATTTTCCTGGGGGCATTGAAAAACCTCAGAAAGGTGTTGTGGCTTGCCAGGCTGTAGGTTTTCCATCTAGGTAAGGTCCAACTCCTCAGCTTGCTTTACAAGGACCTTTAGGACCTGGCTGGGTTGTGTGGCTGCCCACAGCTCCCACTCTGTTACTTAGCATGCATGGCTTCATGACATTTTTCTGCTGGGGAACCGTGGATTCTGCCCATACAACGGACTCAAGCCATTTGAGCTTGAGTGTGCCCAGCTCTCCCCACCCATCGGGCGACACCTACCCCACCCTCCTACACACACTTGGGGCTTTACCTGGTTGACCTCTCATCCTTCAGCGTCTCTGTCTCAACATCAGTTCATCAGGGAGCCTTCCTCAACTCCTTGTCAGCCCAGTGGTCAGTGCCGTGTGTTTCGTCTCCCTGCTCCCAGTACATATGTACTTAATTGTTCCTCTCACTGCCCTTATTGGAAAATTGATTTCATTGCTGTCTCTTACAGGAACAGAGTTCATATGTGTGTTGCTCACCTGTTTCTAGAACACAGCTCAACACATGGAATTCAGTAGAGGTTTAAAAAGTGCAGTACTTATTGGATGGATGCACAGGTGGGTGGATGGGTGGATGGCTGGCTGGCTAGATGGCAAGTAGGGAGAAAGAAAGAAACTGGCAGTAGATGAAAAGAAAAGCCTAGGATGTGAACCGTGTGGATAATATTCTCAGGGGTTAGTTACTCCCAGTGTTACACAAGAACCCAGATTCAGCGTGGATGTACCGAGGGCTGCTACCTGGCTTCTGTACTACCTGGTTTCTTCTACGGGATCCCAGTTTGTCCATGCGACAACCTAATGAGGCAGAAATTCTTTCCAGCCCTTGCAGGTACTAAAACAAGCCGAGAGGGGACTGCGGGGTGGTCTTGGCCACCGTGGCTGTGTTGTTCCTACTTTGCTCTTCAAGGCCAACCCCGCCCGGAGCTCCCCAGGCTGTGCTTAGCAACCCAGCCCGGGCTCTCGCGCTCAGCTAGTGAGTTATGTTCTTGTTCTGGGCAAAGTGCTTCTTGGGGTGGCGAGATTTGGCCTCGCTCACTGCTCTCACCAGCCAGTGTTCCTTCTGGCTGATTTGTATTTTCCCTTATGTAAGTAAGGGGGGGTGCGGGGTTGTGGTAATAAAATTTTACATGCGTTTTCTGCAAATGCGTAGCACATTTGCCATATCAAAGAAGCCAGGCGCTTGGATGGTCCTTTTGTTCACAGAGCTCGGCCTGCCCTCCTGCCCCACCCTTCCTCACCTCTCTCCTGACAGAATTACTCTGAGGTGGGCAGACATCTTTCTAGCCACACCTTCATGTCAAAAACACCTCAGCCGGTAACACCAACCAGGGAAGAGTTGATGGCAATTACTGGAATATTAGTAGCACAGCGATTTTCCTGACAGAAGCCAAGACGTTTAAATCTGGCCTGGCATTCCATCTGTAATTACCCTGATCGCACCCTTCCCCTAAATAATTTCCACAGTGATATAAATGAGGTTGAAATTGCAGCTGAGCTTCGTATTTTTGTTCATAGTTGGTGTCACAGTCATACTGTGTTATCCCTCCCACACACGGAGTCAGACCGTTAGCCGGGTACTTAGGAACTGTTCTGAGGGGTGAGTGTGACTGGGCACTCGGCTGTGCTGCCTTCTTGGGGGCAGGGATGACTCTGAGATGCTGACCTGGGCGGCTTGAGCGCGGGAGTTCCGGCCAGCCTGGGCAACACAGAGAGACCCTGTCTCTAAGCCAGCAACAAAAAGCCACTAGCAAAAACTTCCATTTTATATTACTGTATTTATATAACCTTATGTGTGCATGGGTCTGATTGCATGTGTGTGTTGCTGGGGATTGAGCCCAGTGCCTCACTCACTAAGTATGTATTCAATCACTGAGTTACTTATTCTTCCAGCCCCTAGACAACAAGTAACAATTATGAAATAACAAAATTGTAGAGACAGAGAATAGATTAGTGGTCAGGAGAAGTTGTAGATGAGAAAAAGGGTCTGCTCATGTCCATCGCGGGATAGCACAAGGGGTCCTTGGTAGTAGTCCTGTATCTTGATTGTGGCGGCAATGGCATGCATGTGTGTATATGGTGAAGTTGCATGAAACTGCCAAGTGCTGTTGCACACACCTTTAATCCCAGCCACTTGGGAAGCTGAGGCAGGAGGACAGAAAGTTCCAAGCCAGTCCAGGCAACTGAGCAAGGCCCTGTCTCAAAATTTTAAAAACAAAAAATTCAAAGGGCTGCGAGGTACAGTTATGCGGTACAACACCTGCCTAGCAAGTGCAAAGCCTGGGTGCAGTCCCTAGCAAACCCCTGCGGAAAGCTTTGTGAAACTGTGAGTGCGTGACACAAATGACAGCACGTAAAAGTGGCAAGATAAGAATAACTTCTGCAGGTTAAAAAAAAATGCTGAAGTGCACCATTCAGCTCAGATCCCATGTCCTTTTCTTCAGAGAAGCCTCCACGTTTGTGGATTCTAGATGGTGCTTGTATAGTTCGTCAGTGTCTAGGTGAGCTATGTTTTAAAATCTGTCGGTACAGAGGAATTCAATCAGAAGATATTTGGGAGCGGGGGGTGTAGCTCAGCAGTAAAGCATTTGCTCAGCATGTCCAAGGTTGTGAGTTCGAGCCCCAGCACTGCAAACAAATTGTTTTTCTTTATGAAGAAATCTGCCATTATCATCCCTTAAATGTTATGCTTGCAAATATGATTTGTATTTCTGGTCCTTTTAAAAGAGGACTTACTATACATCATTTGGTTCATAATTTTTCAAGCACCCCACATGACATGAAGCTATGTAAGCTCCATTCCTACATGGATTGTTTTCTGCCTCCTTTGAGGAATGTGTTCCATGCAGGAAATGTGGGGAAAGGGTGACAGACACCCATTTAGATTCAGCACCTCTTGGTTTCCCTATGACTGACATTATTTGGCACATCTTGGGCTACAATGTTCACTTTCCATATTGACCACTTTAGGTGATTTTTGTCTAAAAGGGAAATGGTCATGGGCAAGTTTTCTAGGGAACAGGGAGCTTGTGTTATTCCTGGATCGCACCAAATACTGGCCATTTCTTAAAAAGCAGTCCAACAAATTATAATTTGTATGCCATGAAATTTACGTATTATACAAGAACAGTCCGAGGATTTCTCCTATATTGTACACCTATCACCACCCCCCGGGGTTAGAACGGTTCCACAGTCCCGGAAGGCCTCCTTTCCATCTGCAGCTTTGAATTCCTTATGAATTGTGTTAAGTGATGTTCAGGTACGTTGGCAGTGGATAACAATGCCTTTTAGAACCATTTATATTTTTTATTAAGTCGAAGTAAACAGATCACAGGCCATCTGTTTCACTTTCTCATTGGTTAGTCTTCATAAATATGTTTGTATGCCACTTGTCCAAAATGAACTGAGTTCAACCAGTAAGTGTTACATCCTCTTCTTAGTGTCAGGAACTACTTTGCCATCTCTCAACATAATGCTTCAGAAGTGTACTTCTCACAGTTTACAAAGTATTCTGTCAGCAGTCTTATATTTGAACCCCTATCATGTATACTGGAGGATATAAAAATGAGTAGTATGTGGCTCCTGGCTTCAAGCGGGTGGTGACTGTAGGAGGGGAGACAAAAATGCAAACTAATAAATTTAGTGTAATTCTATAAATAAGTCTACTGAAAAGAATGCATTTTCAGATGGCAGGCACATGAATGGTGTTACATCCTGTCCTTTTTGTGCATATGTTGATGGCATTCCCGCTCTGGAAGTGGGTCTCCTCCCTGTCCCATCTGCACTGTGCCATCCACACATGGTCTCTCTCGAGGGTCCTAACAGAGACAGGACCCTCAGAGTGAGCTGACCCAGTAAAAGGTCACTGTTATCAGCGTAACAGTCCCCACAGCGGCACCTCATTTGATGGTCTGCATTTTACAGTGAGAATCAACTATGGATTTAATCAGCGAACATCTGCCTGTTCTATGTTAAGTATTTTGGAGCACACCGAAGAAAAGATTCTCTCTATCACTGAGAAGACAGGAGTTAACACACCAAGAACGAAAGCCGAGGTGCAGCGAAGCACATGGCGCAGTTCTGAATTAGATAGGAGTCCTTCCAGAACCTCCCGGACAGACAGTAAATGCCTCAGGGAAGTAGACTTGCTTCCTGCCTCTAGTCACCTGAGTGCCTCTAGTCACTGACAGGAGGCGGAACGTAGGTGCATGTCACAGGTTAGATGCCTTTGCAAGGTCACAGAATAAAGTTAAAGAGACTGCTTTCCCCTCATTTATTTAGACTGGACTGTCTTGTGTTTATCTGTATTAATTAAACTTCCCAATTTAGCTGTAATAATGGACTGAATCATATTGGAGATGTGCAGTCTAGTGCTGTATTTCTGTTTCTACGTTTAATGGTGTTCACTGTTTTAAACTTTCCCCATTCATCACATAAAAGCAAGGCAGTTGATTTCCTTGGCACACTATTGATGATCTTTGATGTAATCATAAAATGACCATACTTGGGAAGAAAATGGATAGAAGGCTTAAGATAAAAATGCTTCAATTTTAGCACTTTCTTGTTTGTTTTTTGAAGTCCAGTCTCTCCCTTGGTTTTCCATATTTTGAATCGGGCACAATTCTAGAGAGCTCTTGTTCCCTCGAAAGCCATTCTAGTATGAGGAACACGGGAGAAGCATCACCATGGTTGAGACCAGAGGATGTACCCCGCAGCTGCTGGGGCCGTGTGACTGTTCGGACTAGATCTAACGTCCTCTGGTTTTGAATATTAGGCTGGTCAGAGAGCAATGTCAATCTTCCTCGTACTCCTTGGCCAGCACCAGAGACAAGCAATCCAAATGACAAGAGCCCCGCGTTGAAAGGTAATCTGGTGTTTTATCCCCCTACAATGACATTTCCTTCTTTCCAGCAGCCTAACGCTATATTCTGTATTTCTTTACTAATTATCACTTAAGCATCTAGGGCTCAATATAAGGCTGAGGGATGGATAATTTTGCATGATTCTAGAAATTACATTCTGACTTTTCGCTGGCTGACTGTTCTAATTCTTGATTTCCTCTGTCAACTTGTATCTAATGAGAATGAATGAAATATCTTTCTCCATTTGATTGGCTGCTGTCCGTGTGATTGATTGTCTGGAAATATCAAGGTATAAAAGGCCACTATGGTTTATTATCTTCACCTAAGAATACCATCTCAACCACCCAAGAAGGCATCTGATGAGTGCCTCTTATCCAGGGACAGGTTCCCTCGCTGTCAGAAGAGGCCCTTTCGGGCTCACAAGACCTATTCTCTTTTGAGACAGGCCTCCAAAGCAAACATCTGCTCCACAGAGGATCTCATTGCGGCTCTGTCTCCGTTCCTTTGGTCGTCACCCACTTTCCCTTTGGCCACAGGAAGTTAAAGAAATGCCTATTCCACGATCATCAAAAAAGTGTCCCACAATGTTTTTTCAAGTGCTGTGCAAATGATTTGTGAAGGTTGCCCCACAGTGCAATCACTTGGTGCCTCCAGCAGCTCCACGCTCACTTCCTGAGATCTTGTAAGACCTTTGCAGAGGTTAGAAGAAAGGGGAAGTCTGTGTATAGCCTAGTTTCATTGGGATTATCTTTAAGATGGCAATATTCTCTATCAAGAATAGAGACAGACTAATACGCCTAAATCAATCTTGCCCCATACAGTATCCTTGCATGATCTCCTATATGATGAGTAAAGAAAAATGTCACTACCTTTAAGTAGTGCCCCCTACCTCCTGCCCCTCCGGCAAACTACACTGAGCTCTCTCAGGTCTCACCTTACCAAAATAAACCCAGCGTTTTGAGGGCTGGCCACATTAGCATTCAGGGAATGTTGCAGGTAATTATAATATGCAGGGTGCATATTACTCTGCTTGCTTGCAGTGCTGTATCTCTATAATAGATACCTGTACATTGATTATGTCATTATAAAATAATATATACACAAGAGAGTTTGTTGGACAAAAAGGAATCAGAAGTATGAAGTCATCTATTTTAGCATTTCAGTGTCATTTTAATGAAAGGACCAAAGGCCATGTTTATGTGGATATAATCCCATCACTTCTGTCCCTTCACTCTAACCATTTTTAACAACTTGTCCTGCCAGTATTTTTTGAGACTCTGGCCGGATGGCAAGTACAGTCTCGTTGCTCTCAGCTAGAAATATACCCCATCAGAGAGACGTTTTCTTCATGCTTCTGACACTCCCACCTGTTGGAGGAAAAAAAACACAGATTATCCAAGCCAGAGAACTTAAGATTCTCACGTGGAATGATTTAGATACAGATACAGAGCTAGAGATAAAGGAGCCCCGGCTTATTTAGGAACCACGTGCATGAAGCATTCTTGAAAACGTTCCGCTCATCTGGAAGATAACCTGGCTAGTGATCATAGTACTCTGGAAGTAAGGGCAGGTGATCCGGTGAAAGAGCAGCAGGGGTGCGTGCTCCCACAAGGCCTGAGACCGGGAGTTTCCTCAGCAGTGAAAGTAAAAGCACACAGAGCCTTTCTTCTGATGGAGAGGGGGAGGCCAGGCCTGCGAGAAAGCCTTTCTGGGCCTGGGGCTTTGAAGGGTGTGAAGAAAGGCCACAGTCTCTGTCCTGACCCAGCAGACTCGAAGGAATCCCTCACCAGACCCTGGAAAGCACCTCACTTCCTTATTCAGTCTGATTTCTGCAATAACTCTGTTTCTCGGACACAGGGAACCAATAGATCCTGAGGTTTGGAGCAGCTCTGGGGGCAGCGGCCATACGCTAGGCGAAGGCAGGGATTAGTTGACACAGCACTTGGGGTTAGAAATGTTAGCCAGCGCTGGTCACGTGGAGTTCGCAAGCTGTTGGCATCAGAGGGTAACAGGATGTGTTGCTTTTCTAGATGGTGCTGGACCTCCTCACACACAGCATGGCAGAGGTAGGCATTCGGAAGATGGGTTCGCTGACGTTTTCTTTTCTCTCCCCAGAGCCTGCCAAGGCTGCCTCAGACCTGACTGCCTGGTTCAGCCTCTTTGCTGACCTCGACCCCTTGTCAAATCCTGATGCTGTTGGGAAAACAGATAAAGAACATGAGTTGCTCAATGCATGAGTCTGCAGCCTTCAGGAGGGAGGCTTCCCGCCGCTCCACTCCACAGCACCTTCCCTGGGGCAAGCAGAAGTGCAATGTGATCAGTATGCTGTTTTAATATTTACGTGCCATTTTAATAAAATGGAAGGGCAAAGCCCCTTATATTGGTTCGATCATTCTTATTTGGTGTAAAGGGTCTCAGTGTGTTTTCTGTGTGGCTCAAAACAGTCCAGGAGTGGTGTCCAGCCATCTCCCTCCAGCCAACATCCCATCATGGCCACTGGTGTCATGGGCTACTGTGAGATCCGTGTTCAAATCATAACCCTACTGTGTATTAGTTTTAAATATAGTGTGTCCCTGACTTACATTCAAGTTGTGAACTTTCACAGGTGTACTGCATAAGACTCACTTTGTCGGATACAGACAAATCCGACTTACAAAGTTCTCCCAGAACAGAACTCATTCGTGAGTTGGGGACTTACTGCAATGTGTTGTACAGTCCTCAGAGACAGCAGGAGGCTAACAAAGCTTAACGTCTTCTCTGTTCTGAGGGGAGGGCACTGCAGGAACATTCCCTGTTCTGCCAGACCGCCTCTCGGTGAACTCTGGATGCGGTCACTTCCACACCCACGGCGCTTGCCTGGTGGGCCTTGTCTCCTCACTGGCGGAGGAGCTGGGCTTCTCTCCACTGCACAAACCCTTCTCTGAAGGCAGCCATCTCTGCAGATACCACTGTCTCCTTTTTTGTCTTCATGGTTTGAATTCAAAAGCATGTATTTCCGGAGCCTCCTGTGACTTTTTAATTAAACAGAGAAAACATTTGACACGCTAAGGTAAGTCATGGAGTCTGGGGACTCAGTGTTGTGCTGGGGCAAGCACTCTGGGTGTGAGGGACAGAGAGGGATGGAGGAGGATGAGTCCCACCTGTAGCCTTGAAGCTATTGACCCTGTGCACCCCCAGAAGAGGCATCTCCGGTGGGGAGCATGGGACCTCTGTGGGATCAGGCAGGGGCAACAGCAGCAGTTCTGCAGTTGAATAGTAGGCAGCTCAGATATTCTATGTCTGTTACAGACCCCAGAGGTGGCACCTTATCCTCTCTTGCCATGTTCTGCTAAGCGAGGGCCACAAACACTTGGCAAAAGCCCATGTACTTCCTTTTCAGACCCTCAGAGCATTAAGTGATACGGAACTGGTAATTAGCCAAGAAATGGTTCTGCATGCTCAGCTAGGCCAGGAGGTCTCTCCTGGGTTCCTGAAGTGTCAGCCCAGCTTTGAAGGCTTCATGGCGTTCTACACAGGAGCACCCTCATGGAAGAGCCTGACCACAGCAGTTACCCCTGGAGGACTGGAGACCTGGATCGTTGAGGGTATTCCTCATGCAGGTGAGATGGGTTGGATAGCTCTGCTGGCTTCCCAGCCCGGCACAGGCCATCAGAATCTCATTTAGCAGATCCCTCAGCAACGTATACCTTTTTTCTGTACCACTGAACCCCATCCCACTTGTGCATTTGCTGGGCACCTCACAGGGACACCATCTCAACCCTACTCATCCCTCAAGAGCCTCCTGCAAGCCTCTTTTACCACAGGGAAGTCTTCAAGTCTCATGCGAGGCACCGTCCTCCCTCCCTGGGAGTTCACCGGTCCGTGCCCTCCCTTCTGCCCCCTGGCCTGGTGAGGCCTATGCTCCAGGCACCTGCCTGTACCACATGGTGCTGCAACCCCAGAGAACATGGTCCCTGTTTCCCAAAATCTGTCTCCCCAGCAGTCAGCTGGAGTCATCTTGGCTGTAATAGACTAATGATGGCCAAATTCATTTGTCCTTTGTGGGATAGGGACCAAGGTCCTGGTTCTGTCCTGGGTTTGTTTACAGCTGTGAAAGCCCACAGCAGCTGCAGCAAGGCTTTGAGGCTGGTGGGCTGGCTTCTCCATCCAGGTGGTGGGAGGGAAGTGGGGGGAGGGGTGGTCTTCTATTTTGAATGGATTACTTTAAATACTACCAGACTGCATTTTAAAATTCATCTGTGGGTGGAGGAGAGAGGATTGTGGTAGTTGGACAGGCTTTGCTACAAAGAAAAGGAAGAAATTGCACATGAAGGCATTTTTCTCCCCAAATTTTCTTTACATTTTTGTTTAAAAAAATAAAAAAGCAAAGAAAAAGATTCTGTTCCCTTTCCCATCTGCAGTTCACTTGGCCAGCCTCTTGATCCCTTTTGATAGGCGCATTTTGATCCGGGCTCACACAAAGCCCCTTGACCACCTCTCCAGTGTAAGGAGAAGCAGCTGCTGCCTGCTTCTCTTGTAAGTGGCCTGTGCGCCGGCCCAGCCAGAGAGCTTGTTCAGGATCCATCTGAAGGCCCCTCCCTGGCTGCTTACAGCCTATCTCTGGCAAAAACAAGACAAAGTGTCTGAGCCTCTTCACATACAATCTCCCTTCTCCCTCATTTTCATCCCATGTCACGAGACTAGCCAGAGCCACAGTTGCGCTGGAGCCCTGGGAAACACGTAGCACCTGTTCCTGCTGTGGTTGCCTGCCATTTCCAGTGGGCTGCACACCCTCCTGCTTTCGCCTTCCCTCAGCCGACGGACAGAATATCCACATTTAAGGGAGGGAGTCGGAAAGGACTCCGTTTCCTCCTTCCTTTTTCCCTAGCCGGCATGGGCTCTTGATGTATAGATTCCTTCCCTTCAAAATGAAATTCTAGAAATGTCAAGTTGATTTTGAGTTCTGGGAGAGTGAGAAAAGCATCCATCAGCTTCAGAATTAGAACTGCAGCAATTAGGAAGAACCAACATTTTCTATGGAGGTTTTTGCCTGAGAAAACGTGATGCTGCTGCTGGCGGCCCTGGGAGCCCCAGGGCCAGTGGGCATGCAGGCAGGGCTCATCCTGTGTGCATTAGCCAGCTTCTACAGCTGGTGTGGGCAGGGCTGAGACCCCAAAGGTGCCATGTGATGCTGCCCAGCCATCTGGGTGAAGGTAGCACATGCCAGGCCTCGCTTGCCTTCTGCCCAAGCTGCAGCCTGGAGCTAGGAGCTGAACTCCATACTCCCCTCTTTCAAAGGCTGCTGTGGTGAGACCCCTCTCCAGGGCTCGCTCTGGCCATGGCTCAGAGTTAAATATTAACACCTTTTGATTTTGCCAATATATCAAAGTCGTGCCTGTCTTTGTGATCGGCTAGTACCCTCCAAACAGGCAATGGCAGTTAATCCTCTGATTTAAACCACCTTCCCAGTCCTTTAAGTGGTACTACTCACAATGCAGCAATGTAGTTCTCTCCAGCTTTGTTGGGAAACAGACTTCAGCTTGGAGACAACTCCAAATGATTGGCAGAGATTTCTGAGAACTCTGCATTGAGGAGGATTCAGATAAATGAGCAATGTTAAATGAACAACATTTATGGCAGGGTGGGCAGGGAGGGTAGCAACCAATACTGCCTCATGCCTTATCTTTCCCGGAGCTTTTAGAGATAACTATTTTTTAACCAAAAGTAATCAGAATGTGGGACCTTGAGAGAGGGGCATGAATGGATTAGAAAAACAAAGTTCAAAGAACACGTCATTTTTTTGAGTTCTTCATATAGCCCATGTGTTAATCCTCTCTCTGAGGAATAGTTGGCAAACATTTTCCCATTCTGAAAGTTTTCTTTTCACTCTTGTTGGTGGTTTCTTTTGCTGCACATGGCTTTTTAATTTAACCATCCGTTGATTCTCAGTACCATTTCCTGTGCAACCGGGGTTCTGTTCAGAAATTCCTTGCCTATACCTATGACTTTAAGAGTTTTACTTGTTTTGTAGCAGGTTAAGCATTTCTGTTTTAACACTTTTTAGACCCCTCAAAAGACCCAATCAAAAAATTGGCAAGTAAAATGAATAGAGACATCACAGAAGTACAGATGTCCAGTGTCCAGCCTAATATTGCTGGCCACTGGAGAAATAGAAATTAAAACAACACTGAGATTCCATTTTACAGTTCCATCTGGTGAGATTCCATCTTACCAGAAGCAATGGTCATCATCAAGAAATCAAATAATAAATGCTTGTGAGGTTTTAGGGAAAAGGAACTCTTCTTCATTGTTATTAGGAATGTAAACTAATACAACCACCGTGGAAATCAGTATGGAGATTCCTTAAAAAACTAAAACTAGAAATTCCACTTGACCCAGCTATTCTCCTTCTAGGTATCTTCCCAAAAAAGTTAAAGGCATCATATTACAGTAATACATGCATACCCATCTTTATAGCAGCACGGTTCCTAATATCTTAATCTTGGAAGCAGCCTGTATGTCTATCAACAGATGAATGGATAAAATATGTGGTATTTATACCCAATGGAGTCCAACTCCGCCATAAAGAAAGATAAACTTGAGTCATTTGTAGGAAAATGGATGCACCTTGAGACCATAATGTTAAATAAATCAGACACGCAAGTCTAAATATCACATGATTTCTCTTATATGAGAAACCCAAATTATAAATAAAGAGTAAAATAAAAGAAAGATAATGGAGGGAGATAGAACTCTCTCAAATGGGAAGTGGGAGGAGAAGGGAATGGAGGGAAAGGGGATTAAAAAAGGAATTAAAATGTGCTATGTATAGGTACCAATTCCACACAAGGACAGTAAACCTTGTATGTTGTAGAAATGTACTAATTTTTTAAAAAGCACCTCATTACTGAAATCTAGCCCAATTCAAATTAACTTACACACCAACAAAAATATGGAGGTGGACTTACCTATCCAGATATCTGTAAAGTCCTGGTGAAGACTTTAGGCACAGAAGGATCTGAGTCAGTGATGCTGAACCTTTTAGAGACCGAATGCTCAAACTGTAACCCCAAAACCACTTTCGCAAAGTGCCAACACTGCAATTAAACCTGAATACTGAGGTTTTAGCTTAGAAGAAACATACACCTGGCTTGAGCGCAAACAGAGAGGACTCTGTGTGCCCACCGTGGTACACGTGCCACCGGTTCACCACCACCTACCTAGGGGCTCAATGGACGTCCTCAAGCTATCTTGCTATTCAGCTCTCAGCTCTGGTGCTGACACAGTGTCTTCCCACAAGGAGGTACAACAGCCACTGTTGTCTCCGGCCAGGCTGGGTACTGAGCCTGCATCGGATCCTGTGTTCACTGCTCCGTCACTGGGATCAGGGGGCGGGTGGGTGAGAAGTACGCTGTGTGCCCGTCTTCTCGTGTACTCATCCGTGACGTCGACCCTCAAGGACTGAGAGTAGAGAAAGGATAGTTCTTCCAGGCAAAACTGAGATGCTGTTACTAGAGGAAGAAAGATTGGACACTAGGCAGGAAGCTGCAGTAGGCAAGATGCTCTGGTTTCCACTGGAATAACTTCGGGGAAACACTTGACTAATCTAGACCCTCGTCTCATACTAAAACTGCAAAGTTTTCCAGAAAAACACTGCAAGAGCCCTTTGAGATGCTGCCGATAGGCAGGCACTTGGGCAGAAAGCTTGAAGCTCACAGGGGCCTGTGGAGGACCTGGACACTCCAGGAGACATCAAGGCATCAAAATGCGGGACTTTTGCATCCAGCATAGAGTCCAAGGGATCAAAGTGTCGTCAAAAAGCAAACTCAAAGTGTCTGGAAAGCCAGGACTAGAACCCACATTGCCTGACTCGTAGGTGTTTGCTAGAAATTATGAGCTATAGAAAAGCATTCAAAGTCAATCGTAGTCTCTCTCCTCCCCTTTCCTATCTCCCCTTAATTTTTTCTTTTCAGAAGTTGGTTTTTTAGAATATCCTTTGAGGTGGAATCTAGGACAGTAGTTTACAGCAGTAAAGGGTTTGCTCTGAAGCTGAACAAATCCACAGCGAACCGGAGGCTCCACTAGCTTAAGCCACGGCCTCTCTGAGCTTCGGTTTTCTCACCCATAACATAGGGAGAGTAACACCCCTGCCTTTTGCCATTAAGGATTAATATGCCTCAAAGACTTTAGCATTTTCTTTGCATACAACATCACAAAAGTATGGCCGCAAGTGTCACCAAATCTCTTTCACTTGGTAAAATGCAACTGAAGTAGGGGACAAGGCTGTCGTCTCTCAGTTGACTTTCCATACAACTCTCCAAGCGCTGATTACTCTCCCCATTATTTACTAGCTCTTTCCGAAATTTGAAGCGAATGGAGGACGAACAGGACAAGGTTAGAAAGTCTAATGAGTAAGTTTTCCTTAATTTTTCTATGAAGCTGGACAAGATTCTGTACCGAGGCCAGGGGAAATGAAGCATGTTCTCCGCCAGACCAAAGGGGCATACAGCAAAACTCAGCAGTCTTAAAGGTGTTCTTAAAATGAATCACTAACCAGAACACTGATCAAAGGAAACTGAGATGCAGAGCAATTGGAACTCTGCCTTGCATTGTTCACGGGAACACAGAATGGAACAGCCACCTTGGAAAACTGCTTGGCGGAAGCTCAACAGAAGATTAAACATGTCCTTACCATACAACCCAGCAGTCCCACACCTCATAAGGCATTTACCCTGAAGAGAGAAGAAATGACGTTCACACAGAAACCTGTATGGAATGTGCAGCCACTTTAGACATAATCTCCAAAAACTAGAAACAGCCCGAATGTCCTTGAACTACTGAAAAAATTAAGAAAACTGTCATATATGCATACGATTAAGTATCATTCAGCAGCAAACATGAACAAGCTATCGATAAACATAACAACATGATAATTCATATTGCTATCGTATCACCCCCGAGAGCATGCAAATGGAAGCTACTTCACCTCCGTGTATTCTTCCTCCCAGCTCACAACCCAGGTCAGAATGGAGAACGATCCAACAAGCCCTCGTTGACAGGCATTCTATGAAGTATCTGACCAGTGCCGTTTCAAAATTGCCAACACTTTTGAAAACTGCCAAAAGAGGGAGAAAGACTGAGAAACCACCGCAGATGGGAAAAAACTAAGGAGCCATGGTGACTAAGTGCCCTGTGAGATCCTGGATTGGGGCCTGGAATAGAAAAAGGACATTATGGGGAAAATTGGTGAAATCCAAATGAAGTTAATAGTGTGGTTAATAATACTGCACCATTCCAATGTTGATTTCTTAATTTTCACAACCATTCTATAGCTATGTAAGATGTCAATAAGACGGGAAGCTGGGCAAAGGGCATAATGGGAAGTTTGTACTATCTTTGTAACTTTTCTATACATCTAAAAGTATCCCAAAGTTGTTCTTCCAAAGGCTTCCTTCTCTATGGTCCTATTTGCATGACATTTTGCAAGGGCAAACCTAGGAGGACAGACACCAGATCAGTGCTTGCCAGGGACTGAGGTTGGAGGGGGTGACTCCAAAGGGGCCCAGGAAAACTCAGAGGTGACAGAGCTCTTGGGGAAATTGATGATGTTGGTGGTTCTGTAACCAAATACACTTGCCAAAATCCATACAGCTGCACACTAAAAAGTGTGAAATGTACCATATGTAAATTATGACTCCATAAGTAACTACCGTATGACTCTAAGAAAAGAAAATAAATTAGATTTTGGATCCTCCACAAATAGACGCCAGCACTTACAGGAGGAAGAAGAGCTCCTGAGATATTACCCAAAGCAGAGACTCCACCCGGATGCAGATTAGGGCATCAGGTGTGGCTTCTGCTGAAAGAAACTTCATGGTATTCACAGGGGTGTCCTCTGCAGATGTCCACTGGCCTCCGTCCAGGTGTAAGTCGGAACAGGTGAGATTGTGCTTTTCAGGAACCAATCTGATCCCGTGAAACTCTTGAGCATCTCATTCACTGAAGTAAGGAAAGGCAGAACTGGGTTGAGGACATATCTTGGCTACTCTATGCTTCCCAAGGAATGCACATTTCTCTCCCCTCCATTACCCAGAAATGGCCACATGACTCTGCCTAACTACAAAAGGCTGGCAAACAGGCCAGGGCAGAGGGAATACTGCATGGGCATCACTTCTTCCTTAAAAGGCTCTTGGTCTTTAAAAACTAATTTGGGGGCTGGGGATTTAGCTCAGTGGTTAGAGTGCTTGCCTTGCAAGCACAAGATCCTGAGTTCAATCCCCAGCACAAAAAACAAAACAAAACAAAAACCTGATTTTTAAATTCTTGCAACAGTGAAGTCTATTTGGCTCAAAGGAAAGAAGAAAATATATATGCATTGCTTAGAGGAGAGTTTTGTGTCGTTTTGCTTTTTGGTGTTGTGGTTTTAGTATACAAAGTTCTTGTAACATTGGCCATTCTGTCTTATGAGAGACTGGCAAAATTCCATGAGAAGGTACTGCTACAGACCCATATTCAAGATGTCTGCCTCACCCATGTCCCCACTTTAAAACCTTCCTGGCTCCTACCCTACTAGCAAAGATATACAGTCATCTTTGTCTGGTGAGTCATACTCTGAGCTGTAAGCAAGACCTTCTGGTTTCAGCTGACCAGCTCAGGAAGCCAGTGTGGTAGGCCTACAGAGTAACTTCACCCAGAGAGAGTTAGAGCTTGTCAGAGTCTCCTTCCTTTGATTTTGAGCTGGTGGTCATATGAAGTAGTATATTAGTTATAAAAGAAATAGGCAAAATTAATAGAGGCAATACACCATTACTATAAATCAATAGGAGTCTTGAACTAACACAAAGTATGAACCAGCAGAACAGGAGGCACTGAAAGGGTGGACGGTGAGTGGTGAGAAGGCTGGGAGAGGCCGGACTACAGCATCAGACTGAGTGGCTGAGTCACCTTGGGGACCTCACATCACGGAAATCCGGCTGCTCATCTAAGCTTCTTAGCTCCGTGGTACCTCTTTGCACTCTTCTCTGCAAGTAGGATCTTTGACTTTGATTAAAAAATAAGATCTTTGACATTAACAAAAATGAACGTCTGTGCTTTCCTTCTGATCTCTGGTGGGAAACTGACTTGAGGGCCCCAGTTCAGTGAGCAAAAATGCGAAAATGCTTGTTCTAGAGTTTACAAGCACTTGGCCATTGAACGAGTGTACTTTCTCCTTGAAGAAAGGATTAAGTTCAGTTCTGGAGCCTCAAGCTCTCTCGGCTGCTTCCTTTTTTATTCCCTGTTGCCTGACATTCTTAGAGCATTTTAGTAAAACATCTAGGCCTTTTGGGATTCCGCTTCCTCTCTTGCTGGACATACCCTGTAAGCACATTCTCAGTGTTGGAGAACTGCTGGCCTCTGTAGCGGGGTAGAGGGTGGAGGGCAACTTCTTCGTGTGAGGGGTGGATCAGAAGTGTTCAGGCAAACTGAAACCAGAGAGGGTGCATGCAAGCACCCACTGCAAGCCTGTGAAGATGCCATTAATTTCAGAAATTCCTCATCGGAAGAGGGTGGATTATATATCAACTCCCTGCAGCTTCCTTTTTTACTATGTTTTAGAGAGTTCTTTTACTGATTTTGGTTTGAGGTATCACCTTGCTAATGTAGCTGGCCCCAAACTATTGCGCCCCAAGGGTCTGTTCAACACTTACAGGATCCTCTGCTCTCTCCATCCCCAGCACAAATGGAAGACATTTTCAGGACAGACAGCACTTGACAGATTGGCACACTTTGTTATGACCTAGACCGAAATGTCCCCCAAAAGGCTCACATTTGGAGGTGGGATCTGGCGGGAAGGGGAGGGTCACGCAGGGCATGATTTGGAAGAGTGTATTCTCATCCCAAGTTCCTCCCTTCTCTGCATCCTGGCTGCCAGGGTTGAACAGCTTTCTTCTGCCAGGCACTCCCGCTATGCCCCTCTGCCATCCTGCTTCTGCATGGGAGCCAGCCAACCATGAACTGAAACCATAAGGCAAAATAAACTTCTTCTCCTCCTTTAAGTTGCTTGTGTTGGGTATTTTGTACCAGCAACAAGAAAACTGAATAAGAGAAAACTGGTACCCAGGAGTGGGGTCATTGCTGTGATTGCACCTGACTGTGTGGATCAGAAGACTTTGGAACTGGTTTGTGAGAGGAGTTCAGAAAGATCTGAAGATGAGGGCTGGAGAAGTCCTAGAATGTTATGAGCAATGGTTGATGGATAATACTGGTCAGGACTCCAAAGACCAGATGCTGATAGGAATGGCAGACGATAAAGACCAGGGTAAGGGATTTCAGCTGGGAACAAGAACTGCACTGGCAGTTGGACTAGAGGCCATGTGTGTTACACTTCTGGCAGAAAATTTGTCTTCATTTTGTCCATGTCCTGAGACTTTTCAGGAGACTTAGACTTAGGACAATGGACTAAATAATCTAGTGGAAGAAGTTTCAAAGCAGCCCAAAATTCAGGTCGTGGCATGGGTACTGCTGCCTCTCTTTAGCCAAATCTATAGTGAGAATCAGGAGCAAAAAGCAGTAGTGAATGATATGAAAAGTTTGCAGTTTCACCAGAAAGGAAGTGCCTGCCAAATTGGGACAAAGGAAAGCATGGTTGCTGAAAAGATTACCTTTAAAAAGAATCTAAGCGTTTTGTACAGGGATAAGAAGAAAGGTGCCTTGTGGTCATCTCAGAAATCAGCAAGTCTCCACCCATTGCAGGCTCAAGGGTACAAATTTATAAATCTTTCGTTTGAGAAGACAGTCCCTGGGATGCCTGCTCATTCCATGGTGTCTAGGAAAGTGTATCCCCAAGTTCAGCCATTCAGTTACTGAGAGGCCACTGCATCTGTCATGCACGGAGGCCATGCTACTACCGCTCAAGATGGCAACAGACCTTGGCATCATCCACACAGTGCTGATTTTTCAGGCAGGCAGAATGCAAGAATTACGAGGTCGTGGAAGCTTCTAATTGCATTTTGGAAGAAGGCCTGGGAGGCCAGGCAAAATGCTTGACAAGGTCACAGTCCCTGTCAGGAGCCCATAAGAAGGCATGTTCACAAAGCTATGGCAATGAAGCCAAAAGTTCAGTGGAGACCCCAGGAAGGTGGAGATTCCAAGAACCTGGATCATCTGCTAAGGAAAGCCATGATCCATGAGCAGACCCTACCCAAGAGGGAAGCCATGTGGGTTGCAACCAACCATGCTGTAAGTGTGGGACTGCACAAGCCCTTTGGTGTTCACATTTTATCAAACCCTGCACCAGTTCTGGATATTTAGCTATAGGATTTAATGTTTGCACTGTTGGTTTTCAGTCTTGCTTTGGCCCAATTTCTATCTATTCCCCAGTATATTCCTACCTTTTGGAATTGGAATGTTTACTTTGTGCCACTGTATCCTGGAAGTATTTAGGTTTCTCTTTGATTTTTTTACAGAGGTAGACAACTAAAGATTTGCTTTGAGTTTTGGAGGAGACTTTCAGATTTGGACTTTTCAGGGATGCTGAAAATGTAAAGATTTTGGCAAATCTTAGGAATGGACTAAAAGCATTTTGCATAATGAGATGGACATGAGCCTTTTAGGAGTCAGGGGCTGAATGTTATAGTTTAGATCTAAAATCCTCCACTCAAATCTCACATTCACAGGTGGGGCTTAGTCACAGGGTGGGCCACTGGGGTGTATCTTTGAAGGTATATTCTTGCCTGTGGCTCCTCCTTTCTCTCTCTGCTTCCTGGCCATAATGATACAAGTAGCCTTCCTCCATGCTAGTTCTTCTACCATGCTGTTTCTGCATCTGAGCTCGGCAACAGGGCCTGACACTTCTGAGACCATGAGCCAAAATAAGACTCTCCTTTAATTTGTGGGTGTTAGGTATCTTGTCACAGCAATGAGAAAGCTAAGACACCCCTGTTCCCCCTCTTCTCCAGCAATCCATCTCTATTTCTAATGGCTGCACTATGATCCCTTTGAACTCTGTTTCGAGGCTATTATGGTCTGGGGATTTAGGACCCTTTTAGCTTCACACTTTCGTATGTCCTCTGAGAACATATGTATGTTTTACTGACAATGTACCTACGTGGAACTTCAATCTGAGGAAATGCTGCTTCCATAAATTCCTGAAGGGGCTGACGAACAGTAAAAGTCAGAAACATCATGCCCATTGTGTGCAACACAACAATACAGAGGACACCAGAGTGGGTGGAACTTCTCGTGAGCACTAGTGGCCCTTATCGTCTATGAGTAGCAAGCTGGGTCTCCCGCCTCCCTTTCCCAAAATAGAAGCCCCTTTATCGCTCCCTTTTCCTCTCTTCTTACCCTTCAAATCTGAGATGGCCATGCATGGACCTTGGTAGGCAAACTGAGGAGTGTTTTTATCCTGCCACTTGAGGCTGCCATCCTGGGTGAGCTGTGACTCTGGCTTCAGCTGGAAAGGAAGAAGCTAGCAGGGAGAGAGCAACTCCAGACCTCTCACTGCCCCGAGCTCTGGCCAGCTGCAGTTTGCCACCGTCTGTTACCTGCCCTCAGATCCAGTCCAAGAAGCCCTTGCTTCTCAGTCTTGGGCTTAAATGGTGAGCCTGGAGTGGCAACCCCAGAGCCAAGCAGGCTAGTTTTTCTGTCCTATAACCCACAGCCATACTTAAATTGAAAGCACCTTGGAAAGGTAGGCGAGTGGGCCCAGGTGGAAGTCTCAAGCATCCTGCATTCCTCACCTTATCTTCCAGGTGTGGGCAGAATGAAGCAAGCCAGGCTCTCAGGATCACAAGAAAGATGGCAAAGAAGTTCTGCTGGAAAATCGTGTTTACGTGGTTTGGCCTCTCCCGGGGACAACCAGGCTGTGGGGTGCAGAGGACGTGCAGTGGACAGCAGGGCGGGAATTTTGTTACACATCTGTCAGGCGAATGCTCTTGATCTATTAACCACAGTCGTGTGTTTATTCCCTTAAGTCTTGCTGATCTTGCACAGACTATGGGAAACAAAAACAGCCATTGTCCATAGTTTCTCTATGCCAGGCGCTACATTATACAGGACGTGCACACACCCGTTTTATCATCTTATTTATCTTTTGGTATAGGAGTTTTTGTATGCGTAAAATTTTTCAAATTGCAATATGCCTCACATGCTGTAGAATTTACCCTTTTAAGTGTATGATTCAGTGGTTTTTAGTTCTACAAGATCATGAACCCATCACCATTATCTAATTCCAGAACATTCCTTTACTGCCCAAAGAAACTCTGCTCCCTTTGGTAATGACTTCCTAGTTTCCCCTGCTTCTGACTCTAGAGATCATTAATATCCTTTATGCCTCTAAGCATTTTCCTATTTTGGTCATTTTCTACCAGTGACATTATACAGTATGGGTCTTTTTTGACTGGCCTTTTTCACTTAACCTAATGCCTTAAAACTATTCCATGTAGTGTGTATCAGCACTTCATTTCTTCTTATTGCTGAATAATAGTTAATATGAATTTGACACACTTTATACAGTCATCAAGTGATGGAGACTTGGACTGTTTCTACTTTTGGACTAGTATATATAAAACTGCTATGAACATTTTTGTGCAAGTTTTTGTGCAGATATATGCTTTTCTTTTGTATATACCTAGGAGTGGAATTGCTGGATTATCTGGCAAATCTTATGTTTATCCTTTTGAGGAACTGCTGGACTGTTTACCAAGTGGCTACATTATGTTACACTCACTAATAGTGAGTGAGGACTCTGATTTCCTCACGTTGTCACCCACACTTGTAATTGACTGACTTTTTAATTATGGCCATCCTAGTAGGTGTGGAATGGTCTCAGTTTGGAGTTCCCTGATGGAAGTAGCTATTTACTGTAGACTGAATTGTATACCTCTCAAACTTCGTATGTCGAAAACTTAATCCCCAGTGACAGTGTATTTAGAAATATGGTCTTTGGGGGGTAATTAAGTGTGGTGGACTGATTTGGTCAACTTGAGCAGGAGCACCCAGCTGGACTGAGTTGGTGCAGTTCTGGGCATAGAGGATCCACCTGAGGATTGTTGCCAATACAACATAATAGAGAACAGGAGCAGAGGATAGGGGCCAGCTGTTTCCCAGGAGAAGCTCTGTTGCGGCTGATTCTCTGGAAGAGGATTCAGAGAAGAGAACTTGGGTGTTCTCACCACAGAAGGAGCTCAGGCCCTTGCTGTCGTTGGGGATGGCTGCCGTTCGCTTTGGGTGAGTTCTGGTCTTCATCTCTGCTGTGAGTGTTGTATTCTGGCTCCAGTATAGATTTCTTCTGCCTTATGGTGCAGGCACAGACTTCCATGAGACAATGCTGTGGGCTCTCAGCCTTCCATTGGGTCTTTTGGGTCTCCAGTGCATAGATAGATGTTCTGCACTCTTCCTGCATTTGGGTTGTGTGTGTGAATGTTGTAATGTGTAAATATACTGTATTAAATCTTCTCTCTTGCAAACCATTGACTCTAGAAAAGTAACTAATACAAAAAACTGGTACCAGAACTGGGGTCCCTGCTGTGATGTTGCTTGGCCATGTGGCTTAAAAGCCTTTAGAAATAGCTTGGAAAGGTTTTGGGGAAAGACCGGCCAAAGAGGCAGCCCTGGACTGCTGTGAACTTTATTATGGGAGACTCTGGTCAGAGCCTGGAAAACCAGAGTAATTGCTGGTTAGGATGAGGCCTGGGAGGCCTCTGCTGAGAAGGACTGCATTGGCTGCTGGATCCCAGGTGGTATATGTGTGCTTTGGCAGAGGTTGGTCTGCATTTTACTTGTGTTTGGAGATACTGCCTGGGTGGCAGAAAAAAGTCAGTGCAGTCTGGTGTTGGGACTGCAGCATAGTTATTGTTGAAGGTTTTTGGCCGGATCTATATTGGAAATTGAGAGCAGAGAGTCAGCAGGCTGACTTGAAGCATTTGGCCAGAGGGGAGCTGCGGATTGCAAAGATGAACAGAGGAGAAAGTGGTTATGGAGAAGAAACAGGACAATGGGAAAATGACCTGAGGCCTTTGACCAGAAGAGAAGTATATTTGGGGTGCAGGAGATCCTTCGGGGTGTCTCTTAGTATTGCCATGCTCTGCTGTTAAATGTTATGGAAACCAAAGAGCTTTAAAATTTGAAGCCGTATTTTTTAATGTGGATGCACTGTATTGGTATATTGTATTTTTTAAACTATTTTTTAGAACAAGCAAGAGAGACAGAATGGAGTTGCTGTAAATTTGCATGTGTATTTGTGATTTTTGGATACCTGTTTCTAATGATTTTTGAGACTCCTTTTGAATATTTGTTTCTGGTGTGGGAATGAGTGTACTAAGAATTGTTTTGTTAATGTAAATCTGAATAGACCAAGATATGTTAACCTTTTACAAATGTGCCACTGGACACTATGGTTTAAAGAAATGTGTCTGGTTATCAAGTTGACCTGGGATGGATTGTGGTGGACTTATTGTGGTCAACTTGAGCAGAATCGCCCAGCTGGATTGAATCGGTGCAGTTCTGGGCATAGAGGATCCACCTGAGGATTGTTGCCGACATAACGTAAAGGAGAAAGGGAGCAGAAGATAGGGGCCGGCTGTTTCCCGGGAGAAGCTCTGTTGTGGCTGGTTTCCCTGAAGGGAACTCAGCTGTTCTTGTTGCAGAAGGAGCTTGGAGCCTTGTTGTTGTGGGGAATGGCTGCTGTTTGCTTTGGGGGAGCTCTGGTGGTCCTCTCTGCTGTGTCATACCCTGGCTCCAGTAGAGATTTCTTCAGCCTTTTAGTGCAGGCATGGACTTTCATGAGACATTGCTGTGGGCTCCCAGCCTTTGACTGGGTCTTTTGGGTCTCCAGTGCATAGACAGACGTTCTGCACTCTTCCGGCATTCAGCTTGTGTGTGTGAATGTTGTAATGTGTAACTGTTCTGTATTAAATCTCCTCTCTTGCAAACCATTGACTCTAGAAAAGTAGCTAATACATTAAGGAAAAATAACATCATTTAAAAGGACACCAAAGAGCTTGCTCACTCTCTCAGAGGAAAAGTCCTGTACAAGCCAGAAATAAAGCCCTCACCAGGAAAAAAACAAAAACAAAAAAACCTTGCTGTGCCTTGGTCTAGGACTTTCAGCTCTAGAACTGAGACATAAATTTCTGTTATTTGAGCCACCTCTATCTGTAGCATTTTGTTATGACAGACTAAGATAGCATTGCCATCTCTATTTTATGCATAAGGACTCACAAGCTAACAGGTTCTTGCCTCAGATTTGTCCTTTGTCAATATATGGGCCATTTCCCCTTTGTTACCCTGCTACTGGCTTCTATTATATGGGAGCAACCCAATTCTACCAGGTGTGACCTGCTAGCTAGCCAAAATCACAGTGCAAAGACCTGGTCCAATAAATAAGGGGCAGAAATTTGCCAAGAAAGAAATAACTATCTGAACCTCCAATCTGCTATCTAGCCCCTTGGCTTACACCACCTACAGATGTAAAGACTAGTAAGAGTGCCCCAAGAGCTTTATAAAGTGACCCTCAACCAAGGTACCACCATAGCCTGTTTTTATTCCCAATTGTCACTAGTACAGATTCTAGGGTAATCACCTTCATAGCCACAGTGTCCGCATCCATCTCACATGTCCCCTTCAGGCACCTTTGTAAAACTAGGTTAAACAACCCTTAATAATAACATTTATATAGGAGTATGGATACTTGATATATTCATATCAATTTTTTATAATTCCATTTGTTGATTCTTGCTGTTATTTCTTGTGCAATTGGAGTCCTGTTCAGAGTGTCCTTGTCTATACCTATGACTTCAAGTGTTTTACATATTTTATCTTCCACTAGGTTCATTGTTTCTGTTTTAATGTTTAGATCTTTCATCCATTTTGATTCTAGTTTAGTACGTGGTGAGAGATGTAGGTCTAGCTTCAATCTTCTTCAATATAGATAGTCAATTTTCCCAGAACCATTTGTTCAATAGGCTATCTTTCCTTCAGTATATGTTTTTGGCCCCTTTGTGGAAGATTAAATAACTGAATATGTTTGCGGAATGTTTCTGTATTCTCTATTCTACTGCACTGATTCACATTATAAAGCAAAGGAAACAATTAGTGGAGTGAAGAGACAACCTACACAATGGTAAAAATGTTTTGCCAGCTATTCCTCAAACATAGGACTAATATCTAGAATATATAAAGAATTCAAAAAATTAGACCATCCCAAATAAAAGACCCAATCAAGGAATGGGCAAGTGAAATGAATAGATGCTTCTCAGAAGAAGTACAAATGGCCAACAAACATGAAAGAACAGTCAACATCGTTGGCCATTAGAGAAGTGCAAATTAAAACAATGCTAAAATTTCATCCTACACCAGTAAGAATGGCAATCATTAAAAAAATCAAATAATAAATGCTGGCATGGTTGCAGTGAAAAAAGAACCCTCTTGCGTTATTGGTGGGAATATAAACTAGTACGACCATTATGGAAATCAATACAGAAATTTCTCACCTACAATTAGAAATTTCATTTGACCTAGTGATTTCCCCTCTAGGGATCTTCCCAGAAGAGCTAAAGACATCATATTACATATGACACAGTAATACATGCATACCAATGTTTATAGCAGCACAATTCATAATAATGAAGTCCTGGGAGCAGCCTGTATACCCATCAACAGATGAATGGATAAAGAAAATGTGATACCTATACATAATGGAATTCCACTCACCTCTAAAGAAGGATACATTTTGAGACAATTGCAGGAAAATGGATGCAACTAGAACATACAATGTTAAGTGAAAAATCAGGTACATAACCTTACATAAAAATGATGTCTCTCATTTGAGTAAGACAAATAAAAAGTAATATAAAGGATTGATAGAAACAGGTAGACAGACCTTTTACAAATGGGAAAAAGTCCAGGAGACCAAGGACAAGTGGAGGCAGGGAGAGGAAGGGGAAGTAAAAATATTTAAGATGTGTCATATACTTGTACCAAATAACCACAATGACTATAAATATATGTCATAAATATTAACTAAAATAAGAATAAAAATAGGAAAAGGGTTTTAGAGATGCAGGAAGGGAGGTGGGTGGGGATGGGAAGAGGATTAGAAAAGAAACAAGTTGTGTTATATAAAATGCATGTACTCTCTAGAAGGAATATAAACATGCACTGCAAACGTGTATTAATAAAATGAAAAAAGTATAAATCATATTCAAGAACAATCTCTCAGCCATTTTTAGGCCTCTACAGTTCGTTAGTGTTGGGGATGAGGAGTCCTTTTTGATTTTCTGGATGAGGCAGTTTTCAAGAAGCATGAATGAGAGGACAGATTTCTGGGCTCCCTGGTGCTCGCTTCATAAATCCATCTCAACCGAGCGGGAGGCTGTTAATGTGGGCCGTAGTCCAGGAAACACTCTGTCTTCTCTGTCCTCACAGGCACCTTCAGCCCCATTCCAGGCTTAAACCATTTAATCCTGTTTACCTAGAAGATGATGATATTATGGCCATTTTCTGGGAAAAGGAATAAAGCCTGCAACTGTATGCCATGTGTGGGTTCTCGCCCTGAGCCACAGGGCCCGCTAAAAAGGGTTCTCTCAACCACCTTGACTTTAAGAGACCTGGCTCTTGTTTCCATTAAAACAAAATGTTTTGCTGCCATTCTCTTTTTTTCTCCCTATTTTTCCCTTCGATATTTAGAAATTATCATGTGTCACCTTCTAAACTATAATGTTAACAGGTGCTAATAGGCAAAACTTCAAAAAATAGAAAAGCACGTTAAAGAATTATCCATCTAGTTATAATCACTATTAATTTTTTTATACTTTCTTCATGCCTCTTTACTCACAACATTTGATTTTAAAATCAAAGGGCTCACACAGGTCTATGGCCCGCTTTTTTGCCACTTGGCATGAAGTACTGCCATACTGTTCCCGTGAGTACACAGTCTATTCTTCTCAAAGGAGATATGTGTGACTGGTAGCTTTCTGCCACGGCTATCACAGTGATGAAACAGCTGAGATAACTTACAAGGAGGTTTCTTTTGGCTTATGGTTTCGGAGGTCACTTGGCCCCATCAGTCTGGGCCTGCTGCAACACAATACATCAGCGTGGGGAGTACCTGGCAGAGGAAATCTGTTCACTTCAGAGTGGCTGGAAAGCAAAGACAGAGACAGGAAGTGGTGGTGGTCCCAATACCCCCCTCCAAGGGCAAACCCCTAGTAACCTAACTTTCTTCACTGGGTTCTACCACCTTCCAGTAGTGCATTTAACACACGAGTCTTTGGGAGACACCTGAGATTCAAACTGTATCTGTGACCGTATCCCCACCCTCCCTCAGCACTGAATTTTATCCTTCTTTTTCTACTTTGCCCACACAAAGGCAATAATTTGTTCTAAGTTGCATTGCTTTGATTATTAGTAAGGTTACCCATTTATTTTCATATCAATCACTTCCCTTGATTTTCACCTTGCCTTTTTGTCAGGAATATGTAAAGCAGCTTACTAAATCATACCTACTTTCTGCTTCGAACTGGGTGATGGACAGATGGTGAGAAAGTGATGCAGGCAGAGACAAGGACTGTCACCACTCTTGCAAAATAAAGGTCTTGTTGTTTCCTCATCTACTACCAAATGTGACCCCCAGAAATGTTTGTTGTAAGAAAAAAAAAAACTATTTCAAAAAGGCGTGTAAATATTGTGAAAGTTCACATTACCATTCTCCTCTTTCCTTCAGCCACCAGGGCCAAGTCCACAGGTAGCGAAGTTCTCCTTCCTTCCCTCCTCCTGCTTTCCCACAGGACCCAGCCACACTGCCATTGATCCAGGGCAGCAATCAGGAGAAAGGGCTAGCCATTCGAACAGGAATCGCTTCTTCACACAAAGCTCCCAGGGCCTGCTCCGGGGTGGTCGCTTGGGAAGGGAAGCAGGAGAGACCACACCAGGTGTTTGTAATTAGAGAGGCAGATGAATAGAGAGTCAGATAAGATTTCCCTGTCTGTCCTGATTCGAGTCTGTATGAAAAATGGCAGGCTGTTTACTGCAGCACATGAGCAGTATCCTTTGTTAACTCCTGTCCCTGGAGTGTAACCCCTTTCCTTGACAAAGTGGAATAGAAAACCCAAGAAAAGGTGTGTCTTTCCAGCCTGAAACCTTCTCCCCCTCTCTGGCAGGTCCTTGTGGAGCCTACATCCACCTTTTATCCACCTTGCTTCCAGACAGTGGTTTGAAATAACATCCATTGCCCACAGGACCATACTCAAGTCTGGCTGAAGGAATTCCATCAAAGTCATGCTTAAATCAGATGCCAGGACTTGAGTAGGAATCGTCGTGTGAAAGGGGACCCACTCCTTGTTATCAGAGACTCTTTTGGAGGAAAAATGATCTAATTGTTCAAATTCTTAGTGCTTAAGGAAATGGCTGTTATGGATGAGAGAGACCTTCACCAAACTGATTTGAAAACTTTGAAAACGTTTATCACTTTGAGAGATGCAAGTGCCTATGGAATGGGACAGGCCAGTAGGTCATCAGCCTCCTGTTATCTAAATGTTCAAAGTAAAAGTGTTTCTCACTTTCTTGAGAAATTTTGCCTTTTCTCCTTTTCAGTCTTAAAAACTGATCACCATTTCTAGCATTATTTCCCATGAGAAGTTCTTTTCCCCAGAGGTCGTAATTCTTTGCTCTCATTGACTTCTCTTAAGTGGTTTCATGTTAGACAAGTTAACTTTTAGGCACACGCAGTAGAGATTTAATATCACGTGAGCTATTCAAATAAAAAAAATTTTGTATGAGAAGTTTTGTCTTGGAGCTAGTCCAAAAGGGCTTCTTTCAAAAGTTTCCATTCTTAAAAAGCAAGCCTCCTTGTTTTGA
This sequence comes from Hystrix cristata, assembly GCA_004026905.1. Classification (NCBI taxonomy): domain Eukaryota; kingdom Metazoa; phylum Chordata; class Mammalia; order Rodentia; family Hystricidae; genus Hystrix; species Hystrix cristata. The sequence goes on along the minus strand of PVJO010005452.1, from coordinate 25,909 downwards.
CTCAGAGGACAGAATTACATGAGACTGTTGGTAACGTTAATAGTGGGTTTATGTGTGTGAATGGGGGCGGTAGCTGCTGTATTGTATTAGTTCTCTGACTCTATGTAACAAATTACCCACCAAACAATAAATGTGCTAGTTCTCGGTTTCAGGAACAATTTAGCTGGTGGTTCGGATTTGAGGTTTCTCACAAGATTATAGTGAGGCTTTCTGAGGCTGGAGGATCTGCTTGCACAGAGTGTTCGGCAAGGGACCTCCATTCCTCAAAAGCTGCTAGCCAGAGGTCTCCACTTCTCACTAGTCCATCCACTGACTTCCTCCCAGCACATCTCCCCCAGAGCAAGTGATCCAAGAAAGGAGCACACCAAAGACAAAGCCAGTCTTTTCGTAACCTCATCTCAGAACAGGCTTCTCATCACTGCTGCCTTACCCTGTTCCTAGGAAGCACATCTCGCCCCCACGTATGAAGAGGAAAATTCAGCTCTATCCCTTAAAGAGAGATGCAGCAAAGAATTAGTTCGCATTTACATTTACAGTTTGCTATGAAGGATATCACAAAGGACGCAGATGAAGATGCACAGGGTAAGGCAAGAGTGAAGGGGTGAGGCACGCTGCCCTCCAGGAAACTGCACGGTCAGTGATCCAGAAGCTCTGCAAACACTGTCCTTTCAGGTTTTTATGGAGACTTCATTGCATAGACGTGATTTTAAATAAATAGTCTGGGTGAGGAAAGTCAGGATGCCCTGTCAGTTTAGATTCTTCTCAGTCTCTCTGTACAGCCTGCTCTGTACAGCCTCTCTGTACAGTCCTATCCTAAAGGACAGGACCCCTTTAGGATAAGGCGGGTCTCAGGACCTACTCATGGTCACAGAATTTCTTTATGGTCACTTCCTTAAGTTTTTATAGCCCATCTTGGGAGAGAGAAATCCTAGTTTCTGTAGCTTGCCTTAGAGAGGGAGTCGTGAGCCGGGAACCATGGACATCAACCAAACAGTATATATCACCACCATAGACGACCCCCTGGTTTTTGAACACAGATCCATCAAATGGAAATACAACTCTAAAGACACTGTCACGTTACTCAAATCCCTATCAGTCATTAACAATTAGTCTGGTTCACCATCATGTTGAAAGAATATGTCTTCTAGGCTGAGACACTGTCATGGGCTCTAGGCCTCTGGCTGGACTTGTGGAGGACACTGCTGTGGGATCCAGCCCTCAGCTGGATTCTTTGGGTCTCTAGTGCATGGACAGAACTCTTGCACCCTTCTGCATTTGACTTTTTGGATGAATGTTGAAGATAATCCTATAAATTTGTTTCATTTATTAAATCTATTCCCTTGCAAACCACTAATACAATTCATAACCCATTTATTTATCGTTACCCCTAGTGACTATTTATTCCTCTTTCCTTCCATTAGCACACAAACTTTGGAAAAGATACTGGGTTCAGCCACTGTGCTGGTCTAGACTGCAGGCAGCAATATTAGTCCAGCTGATGTCTCCCTCTCAGTCCACTCCCACTCGGACAGGGGCAGACGCAATGGGCTGCAACACGGCTGCACTCCCCTCTGACACCAGTTTTGCCAGATGGAGTGAAGGCATAATCCACCCCATCAGGCCATTAGTGATCATGACAAAGTTTAAAAACATAGTTTCTTACAGAGGAATCAAATTCCCACTTACAGCCTTTGTTGTAGGGAAATACTTTTTTAGATGATGAGAGAGAGACAGAGAGAGAGAGAAAGACAGAGAGAGAGAGCATGAGCCTTGGTTATACCAGCATCCTCCCTCATCTCCTTTCCCCAAATGCACTAGCAAACCAGGAAAATCTCCTGGGACTCCTATAGTCCTTTTCTTGCAGAGTGCAAGCAGACATGAAAGCAGGGAAGCCAGCCCTTATGCCTGCATCTCGCCTGCTCTAAACAAGCAGTCCACTTCTCTGTCACACCAGTCCCCTAAGATGATGTGTCTGCCCATTGATGTACACTGGGTTGGACGGTGTGTTCTTTGGTTTGAGGAAATGAGGACTGGCTCTCCAAACCCCTGCAATGTCTTCTCTTCCGGTCTTTTGCTGGCTCAGCAAAGCCTGGGCCAGAATCAGTATTCCTTGGAGGACCCCCTTCTCTGGGCCACCAGCACAAGTCTCACCTGCCAGCTGTGTGCAGGGCCTTTCAGCAGGAGAGCTGCCTCACAGCCCTCTGGAGTCTTGATCTCTTTTGGTGGCAGACGGTTCTTGTTGGTATTTGGGGCCTCAAGAGTGCAAGGAGAATATGTCTAGATTCAGTCCACCTCTGAATTGCCGCAGCCCCCTCCCCATGTCCACCCATTTAATGAACCCAGGTGGATATCTGCTTGTCAGTTCGTTACCTTGTGAGCCCGGGAGGGAGTTCTCTCAGTGGGCATCAACATGTGCTACTTAAATGTGCCCCACACAGGTGTCCCTTTAACAGGCCAAGGTTCCACTGTCTTACCTGTGTGGCCAGCTGGGTCCTGGGTGTCTGCTTAGGAGTCAGTAGAAACCTAGACATAGGGGCTTTCACCACTGTTTAGGTCTTCAGCTCATCAAGCTGGTTGGCTTCTAGCTTCCTCAGCCAAGTGACATTCTTCTGATTAGGATGTTGATCTACCCAGTTGAGAGCTGTCTGCAGGGCACTTTGCAAGTGTTGGCAGATTTCAGCAGGTGCTCCCACAGTTCTAGAATCAGTCCCCGGGGAGAAAAACATCCCTACTCACATCTTCCTTCCTTCTTCAAGGGGCACAATCTTGTATAAACCGTTTGCATTTTCTAGTCTTGAAAACACTTATATGTACAATATAAACTACCTACATTTAGTTTCTAGGCTGTGCTTTAGTCTACAGCAGAGGTCAGCAAACCTTTGTGTGTGTGTGTGTGGGGGGGAGAACCAGCTAGCAAATATTTGAGGCACCGTGGGCCAGACTTTGTTAGTTATTTGACTCTGCCCTTGTACTGAGGATGAGCTATAGGCAACAAACAAATGGGTGTGGCTTTATTCCAAGAAAATTTTGTTTATAAAAGTAGACAACAGGCTGAGTTTGGTCCACAAGCACTAGTTCGTTGACCTCTGGTATACAGCTATTGAAGTCATTGGAAATCCAGCAAGCTCAGTGACTTATCTCACCATAAGTCTTACCTCAAAGAAATTCACTGAGATGGTGTGGCTGGCTGGCCTATCCCCATGTCTCTGCAGGGTGAAATTTAGTGGTAACAAGACTGAGGCAAACCTGAGATTTAGGTGCAAACACCAGGACACAGGCAGTCCCTGTCTTGGGAAATAAGAATAGGCGTATAAAGGAGAGCTAGCTTGCTACAACAAAGGGCAAGACAGTACCTTTCTACTATTCAATTACTGAAGTTGACGTGAGGCAAGAAGTCTGTGAGGTCTATGAGGCTCTTGACAACTGGCAATGCAATTTTGAATCAAGGTGTAAATTAAAACAACCCATTTTCATAAAGCTCCTTGGCTCCAAAGCAGCTTCAATTCACCAGAAGAGCAGAGCAAAGGGGAAACAGAAGACTTGTGAGTAGCAAAGAGACAGTACCAAAGAAGCTGTCCACAGACTATTTAGGACTGAACCAAACTTCAGAGCTCCATGGCACAGTGTGGGATGGGAGATGCGGTTAAGGGTAATCACTTGGTTTGCAATATTCATAAATACACTTCCAGTGATTCTTTGTTATCCTAAGTTTGGAATATGTAAGTTCTTGGGTCTGATTTCCCCCTCCTTATGCTTGAAGCTTGATTTTGCAAACAGACTTTTTTCTCCGAGCCTCTTGTGTTAAATTTGTATAGTTACATCAAGCACGAGGGTGAAAATTCCACTTTTCTTCACTTGCAATGGAGTTTTAAAATTGCATAAGGTAATTTCCTGACTACATTGTGTATCACCATTAGGTAGACACCTGGCAAATTTCACTCTTAAAATTCCATTTCACTATTCTCACCCCAAAAATAGTTACTGGTCATTTTTAAGTTGAATTTAAAGGCCAGATCTTATCTGTGATTAGATGTGCTTCAGAAGTGAACATTGTGAGCTATTTCTCAGAGGTTTATTTTTGCCAAAATTTCATGCCACCCACGTGGCTACCACAGCCCTAGTGGGTAACAGGCCTAACATCAACCCTCCTTCGTTTTGCGATGCTTTCTTCCCTTTTCTTACTCTGAATCTAGTAAGAGTAAAAATTTAAATTTTATTGCTGTAGCATTCTTTGCAGGACATACACATCTTCCTTTGAGGTTATGGAATTTAAACTCATTTTCATAAATTCATAGATATGCAGTAACAACACAGGAACAATGTTTTCTCTATTTAAGATGCTCATAGCTGGAGCAGTACAAAGACCTGGAACTCTACATATCTAGGTTCTTACCTTGTGATGGGAAGTGTGCAAATTAAATGTCAGGAGCAAACAAGGGTGGAGAAATCTGATCTAGTTAGACACCCCACAGCTCTAGAGATGCAGGCCAGGAGGGGGCTCCTGGAGACCGGACACCACCATTAGGCAGAGCGGACTTCTGTGCTGGGTAATGTGCCAGTACCCCAGTCTTTCCACAAATATATGCAAACTACTCCAGTTTTACTAATAACTTTATTTAAATAAGACACAGGAACTTCTATACTGAAAAAATACAAAACAGAAGCCACACATTTCCTTGTGTAAAGCCATATTGTATGGTAACTCAAATACTGTTCAGCGCACTGGCTAAAATTAAACAGTACAACTATATACAAAATTTAAACAATTTCTGACAAATTTCTATAGCTGAATGTAGGATACATTTGAGCTCAACAACTTCTGGGAAATTTACATGGCAAAGCATGAGCTTTAACACATTTGGTTCAAAACTTTAATATATGCTAAGAACAAATGTACAACACAATAGTTTCTCATGAGAAAATAAAAGCACGTCACTATAAATATCGTACATCAGATTTCATCACCAAAAAAGCATGTTCAGTCCATCTTTCTGAAATTGATACTATTGCATCTTATTTGGACAAAAGCAGAGCATAAGATCAACATATCGTGTAACATTAAACCGGATGTCAGAAGTTAAATGGAGCTCATATTTATCTTACGGAACTAGGAATTTTCTCCCTTTAACCATAATCTACAAAATATAGTATTTTCATCAAGGCCTGAGATTATTTGGGTTAAAGGTGTCTGCTGCTGAAAAGATTGTTTTAAAAGGTTCCCCTGTGAAAATGGCAAAAGTAAACCGAGTCCTTTTTTCCATGACAGTCTCCTATAACACTGACTAATTTAAAGGAGCCAGAATGCACCTTCAGGAGAGAATATTACTGCAAACTTTGGTGGAAAGAAGAGATTAGGATCATGACAAAATATTACACTGAATGCACACACACACATACACACACAAAAAAACCCATATACATATATATATATATAAAATATTTCTTTAAAAAAAAAACCAATGGTGTTGCATTCTTCTGTATCACCTCATCCTTCTTCAACTTCCTTAAAACAACAACAAAAAATCCCAGGAATGACCGAAGGGAACTGAAACATTCCTTTAACTATAGGCACCTTGTTCCATGAATTCTTAAAGGAAAACTTGTGCCGTACACTTCAGGTGCAGATGAGACAACTCGAGGTTTTACTGCGCTGAAAGCAATGGAATAAAAATACAAAAGCTTCTCTTGACTTTCAGATACTCCGCACTACAGAAAATGTCAGATCATTGGGCTCTCCTGCTAATCGATCAAGAGTATCTCTTCACACTGTGTGGAGAACTTAGGTCAAGTCTGCAAGTTCATGGCTACCTATCTGGGTTTATGCTCTACTTCATACATCCAAAATTTTAGCATAACTATTCATGATAGCATTAGGTGAGGCTTAAGTGAGACAGCTTCAAACTATTGTTTTTGTAAGTCGCTAAATAACCTATTTACGGTGCATCAATTCTGAGACCATGTGTTCTCTCCATGTGAATGTAACTCATGTACCCAAACTGCATGAAGAAAATCAACCAAAAGTGTGTATTACGCTTTATCATACAAATTAAAGAATTTCCAAGGTAGAAACTAAACAAACATCTTCAGATAAAAATGGTAGCACTTATGATCCTAATGGCCAAAAAAAAAGAAAAAACAAAAAAACAAAAAACCTCAACCATCCCTGTGAAATTTCACTTATTTTGAAAATTAAACCTAGACATCCTTTAAATTTCATCACACATGATGTGGAATGTTTATATACAACCCAGTACTGAACACTTTGTTCGCAACGTTGTAACAGTCACTAAAGAAACAGTTCATGAACACCTGAACTTTTAAAAATGCCACATTTACACGTGTTGAAACAGGGAATGCAACAGCTGTTTGACTTGTAACCACATGACAAAAGTGATGTCACACACCACAGATTGCCGGTTCTCCTCAAATTCACCCGTGTCCAGGGTTATCATTCTCTTAGGGTTGAATGCACTTCTTATTCTAAGAATATGGAATGTAACGAGGAAAGGGAAATGCACAAAATAAGAAAGGCAAAAGAGTGATGTTTCCTCTTTAGCTTTGTAGCTGTGAAATAGTTAATATCCCAATATGATATACATTCCAAGTTACCTGAGTTAGACTTCAACTGAAGTACCTGAAGCTAGGCCATAGGGTGGGCACTGTGCAACTGTTGTGGCCATTTTTTTTTTTTTTTGCATTGTATGTATTACAGAAATTAGAAACAAACACCTGGATCAATTGTAAACATAATTCTGAAGTACAGTATTTTCCATAGGACAAAACACAGCAAGACATTTTCTATTTAGACAGGCAACTTTTTGATATTAGAGCTTATTTATACTGAAAAATTTGGAACAAAACACAGGACACAGTACTAATCTGTCAAACATACTATGAAATGCATAGTCTCCACTTAAAATGCTGAATGACACATACATTTTGCAAGCATTACTGCTTTCCACAAAAACTGCTGAATAGGAGTTCCGTCCCTGCCAAGATCAGTGTTAAGAGATGCTTTATGATGCTGATAAGTATTTTGTTGTCAGTGGTGGTACTCAGAAAGTTTGTCACTCCATGCAGATAAATGTCTGAGACCTTGTCCCCAGTCCTTGGAACACGGGTGGAGGCCAGCTCCCCCTCTGCTTTAGATAACAGCATAGCTCTGAGCAGGGCTGTGTTCCTCACCCTGCAGTTCCTGCAGGAGCTGCTGCTGCTGGGATGGCTGCTGGGCGGAGGCCTCTGTGGAGCCTGCTGTGCTGGTGTCCTCAGACAGAGACACGAAGGAAACCCGGGATGAGAGCTGCTCGACGGTCAGAGTGGCCAGAGCTGAGCTTGGGCCAGAGTTAGGAGAGTTCTTGAGCATCAGGTCAGAGGCAGGTAAGAGAGGGCCTAGAAGTTTCACAGGACAGAAAGCTGATCCGGTTGGGATGAAATTAACCTTGTTTTTATCGGGACATGAAAAGAGAGGGGCCGAGATAGGCTGACGAGACCTAAAACCATGAAACAAAATTAGGTTTTCAATCATCAAACAGTTAAGTACTTCCTGGAAAAAAAAATGGGAGCTCTCTAAAGCTGCTAAAATGTGAATGGCAGGGAATAGGTTCAGTGTACACAGATGGGTAAACATCTTCCATAGCACAAGTCAGCTGGCAGAATACTCATGTACACAGCACTGAAGCGGTATTTGAGACAAACAATTTTCAAAAGGACTAGGCAGATGAATTTTTAGACAGATCATTAGTTTGCTTTCAATCATTTAGGAATGTGGAAAAATCTACATTGTAGATGAAGATTACACAATGTTAGGATGACTTATCTGTTATGAAACAAGTATACAAATAGAGGGGAATTACCCATCACATATTTGGTTTTAAGCACATACTCTTTCTGTATCTTCCCACAGACATGGGGTGAGGGGAGCTTCAGCGGTCTCTCATGAGTTACTCAGCCCAACAATGGAGGGTCCACAAGCCCTGCCTCTTCCCTGACGCCCCTACCTAAGCCATAAACTCCTGCAAGACTGGTCCTTGTTCCCTCTTGGGCTGCAAGAGTACAGCAGCCTCCATCAGACACCTGCACCGGGACAAGGGATGGGCGAGTCCAAGAGTCACACAGCCTCCTCCTGAACTGTTCTGCCTACGGTTCACAGCACAAATTTCTAACGTACACCTACTGCAATTTCACAAAGAAAAATCCGTGAACAGAAATCCCCACTCTGTGAATAAATAAGGTAGATGCATTGTTGGGGAAGGAGACTACTTCCTTCTGCCTAGCACTGTCTACAGGCTAGTCACATGTGGGCATCAACTTTGCTCCTAGGTATCTTTTTGTCAGCCATATACATTAACAGGCTTTTGAAAGGAAAATTCTTAGACTGAAAAAGCTGTTTTTAGGTAGGAAGGATGAATTTCCAAAGCTCTTTGTATAGGCATATACATTTCCAGCATCCAAACTTCACTTCTTCAGTAAGATGCCTTTTGTCTATGCAATTCCCTTTTCATAATTTGCTTTTGAAACACATTATCAGCTGGATAGAGTAGTTGATTCTCTGTAATCAACCAGTCTCAGTAAAAAGCTTCACAGCTTTGCAGATCCCAGCTGATAGAAAAGACATTACTTACGCCATTTCCTCAAAGACCTTCACTCGCTCACATCCCTCTGGGGGCTCGCGTTTGAACATGTAGCTGTTGTTTGGTTTGGGAGATGAAGCATACTTGGGTAACGGTGAGCTACTCCCACTGTCTGTAAATTTAAAGCAGTTATATTAACTAGTGATTGAAAGCTCTTTAAATTAAACTTGATTTCCACACAGCCTTTTGCACAGTTTTTCCGCTACTGCCCCTTTCCTTCTACCACAGAGCCTCTGGTGTTACAAAGCTACTTCTAACATCTTGTGTAGTATATTTCCTTTAAATAAAAACTTAAATGCAACAGTAATCTGCCACACTAGAGAACATAAAAGGAGGATACTTGGGTCCAGAAACCTATGTTTTGGATAAAGTAGAGCTGTAATACTGAAAACAAATGTGTTATGTATTTCAAGAATGTGAATGGCTGGGATAATGTGTGTAACTCATACAGAATTACAAGGTATTACAATACAGCATTGTCTGTTTTCCCACTGACCAACCAATTTAACTAAATTTTAGCGTGTGAAATAATCTTCATTAAAAATCTTCAGCAGAAATGATACTTTTACGAAACACCATGAATAACATGTATATGAGAAAAAACAGGTTTAGAACATGTCTTCTTTCATCCTCCTATCATAAAAAAGGTAATTTCTCTCAGAATTTTGCTTTTAAATGTCTATAAAAGAGCCTTTTCAGTTTGCATTTTAGCTACTAACAGACATAAATACAAAAACATTTCTACTTAATGTATTTTCCTCATTTTTTTTCACCAAAAAGAAAATGGGTCTATTCATGAAAAGCTATAAAATCTATATGTAATTTCTCCCTTTCCTATCTGGCAAAGGATTTTGGAAATTCAAGCGCAGCAAAATGTGTCATTATCTTTTTAAGTTGCCAAGTTGTAAAGTCAGTAACATATTTGTATAAATATAGTAGTCCTATTTAAACAAATCCTGACTTAATGCAAGCCAATCCCCACTGCTAAAATACTAAGTACATGACCAATTGAGATGTATTATTTTCATCTGTTGTGAAAGATGGCGTTAGTGTCATAATTATGTTATAATTCTGGTAAATTGCTTTAGCATACAGAACAAATGAAGCAATAGGAACTTTTTTCCATGGTTAATAAGGTATAATACATGTTTAGAAAGTAGGTCTTAATGCACACTAATACTTTATTTTGTGAAGATTCAAGAGCATGTTAGTCATACAAATGCAAATCTGTGCTTATATTGAATACAGCTGTATATGAAGCTAGGAAATCACTCTCTGAAAAGTAACAAGGCCACACTATTGGGAAAGTTAGAAAATCACAGTTCATCACTATTATGTATTTTCTCTACATAATGCATAGAACAGTTTCTTGGAATTAAATAATGAAATTGGGTTTCTTCATATACTATTCAGATTTGAGGATTTTCTTAGATTTCTAACATTTACTCTGTATCTTGCTTAAATGCATAGGAGGAAGGAAGGAGAATATGACAACTTCTCTTAGGATGAAATGATGTAAGGCCTCATTATCCTGAGTAGAGCTCAGAAGCTGCTGTCTCTAAGAAGGTTAGACCAGAAAGGTTGACGAAAAACTGGTAAGAATGAGAATTTGAAGTCGGTGTGTCACCAAAGTACAATCTGACCTCATTTTATTATCCAAACAGCACACAAAGGAAACATATGTGACTAAGAATACAAGTAAGTAAACAAGGCGTGCAACACCTCCGTGGTGTTAATAATACAGAGATTACTCCTGAGCAAAGACAGCCTACAGGGCATGCAGACTAAGTGTAAAAAACATGTGTGATGCTTTTAACAAGTTTGTTAGGCCATCAGCAGGGTGTTACCATGTTAACTGTCAAGGAAGCACTACATTATCATGTGAGAAAAGTCATCTCGGTTACAGTTAGTCTTGAATGCTGTCTTTCTGATGATGTCATCAAGTCTACCACACTGTTTCACTTAGTTTTACTGATGGTTTCCCAGAGTTGAAAGATAGATATGAGTTGGATAAGCTGCAAAACTGATAAATCCCCTCAACAATGTGAAATTATACTCAATTTTTCTTCTTAAATTTTTTCTAATTTTAAGGCTCCTCCCTCCTTTGTTTTTGGTACAGCTCCCAAGTGCATCTGAGATACAATCAAATTTGGAACTAATCATGAAAATGTTAAGAACCCTGATTTAGAATTAAGGCCACCTGACTTTTACCTAGGCCTAGCTGCATAACCTATGGTTAAGTTCGATCTTTGTTTTTTGCTCTACGAAATGGGAATAACATACAGACATAGGAGCTGAAAAATGTGTATAAAAGAGTTAAGACAGTGCCTAAAACACAGGAAGTTCTCAATAATATCACAATAGGGGAAAAATACACTTCTAATTTGGAAATTGTAAAAGGTGAACCATTCAAAAATTATGTGCCTATTCCATTTTCTCTTTGGAGAAAAAGGTAAAAGAAGTGTCACTGTAAATAGATTTGACACACTAACTTACATAAAAATAAAATTGCATTTCTGACAGGAAAGTAAATACCTGACACACCAGATTCGCCAGGTTTCTAACTGCCTGGTATTTACTCTGTAGCATGAACTCTACCAGGTTAAAAGACCATGATTGGATCTTTTAATGTACAGAAATCTATCATCCTGAAATTAAAACCAATGCCTAAAATCATGCAGATTCTATAGACTACTGAGCATAAGAACTAATTTTACAGTATATGCAGCAATAACCAGTAAAATGTAATTCCTATTCGACCTTGCTCCAATAGGTATCTAACCAGGAAAACGAGTATATGTTCATTCAACATTATACTGTACTCAGTAACATACTAAAAGTATAATAAAAGCATAAAAGTTAACCAAGAGTTAGATTAGAAATATGACTAAATAGGACCTAAACATAATTACTGTTCTGGTACTAAAATGACTTCTTTTGCTTCAGCAAATAAAACTGTCAACTGTAGTGTGGTTGGACAGCCTAATGAAATTAGAAAAACCACACAATTATATAGCATTTCTTGGCAATAAACTTTTAGAGCCAGGTACCATTCATTACCAGTTGTATCAAAAAGCCTGCATTTTCTGAAAACTCTAATAACAGAGAACTTACAACTAAGGATTACTTAAGAGTCACTAAGTTTTTTATACAACTTCAAGGTTTATGCCTTATGCAAATGCTACTTATTAAATGAGAATTTTCATAAAACATAACATATACCTAAGATATCCTTTAGATCAGTATTCAATAAAGGGTGTGAAGAAAAAATAATATGACCTTTTGCTACTTACATTTTTAAACTTCAAGTCAGATTTTTTTTTGACTAAGTGGAACTCAAATTATAATCCAAATGTTAGGTCCATTAATTAAATATTTGTAATATGGAGGTGATTTATGTGTTAATTGCTTATCATTCTTCCAGTATTAATTAAATTGAATCAATTTACAAATTAAGCAAGCAAACGATAATTGTTCTTTTTTGTGTACTCATAATAAGTACACTTCTTCTACAACACAATCCTGACACACGAAACACCAATAACTCTCTCCAAATATGAGTGACAGTCCTTGATATGTAACTACTCACTCCGAATCTGACATGATGGTCAAAAATGAAAGCAAATCACATTAGGAGGAGAGTTCTCACACCAAGTTATAGACTAAAACCATGACTCTGTTAATATAAATCACATTATAGTAAAACTAACCAGAACATAATTTTGCACAAAATATTTTATATCTTGAAAAGTAATATATTTAAGAATCTCAGGAAAATCATTGTGATATAAGCTTAGTTTTTATATTCTTAAGCTTTTTAAATGCAAAAAAATATTTTCAGGGGTATTGGTTTTCAAAAAACTGAAAACACATTGTTTATATGAAACAGTTCCTAGGGTATCCTACAGGGGGAAACAAACAAAACTCTGGAACTTCTAATAAAAGTCTCACTACAATTTTAAATATTTACTTAAATATTTACTGAGCACATACTATTTGCAAAATAGAAGGCAAAGCAAAATACTACAAATATCTTAATGCCACATTAGATAAAACCAGTTTCTTCTCCTTTTTAAAAAAATCCTTGCTAAAGGAAAATGGTATTATATCTTTAGGCAGATCAGTGTGAAAGCTTAAACTTGCCATTATAGTGTCCTTAAATCCTACTCTCTAATATTCACCACCTTGCTAATACAATGATCATTACCCACATCTCCCATACCAGAACTGTTAGAATTTGTCTTCTCTGTCTCTGCTACTCTAATCGGTCCACCAATGCTATCGTTTCTTCTTCAGTGCCTTTACTCCAATTCTTCTACCCCTGCTGTCCCTCCTCGTCTTTGCCCTACACCTGTGGTCTCACAACTGAAGTATCCAAAACAATGTGCTGACATTCAGGAAGAAAAGATCAGAATATTTATACATATTAACTTTTTATTTTTAAAAACAAGTACACTTTACTAAGACATACATAGCTGTGGAATGAATATATACATATATAATAAACTTACACGAAGGGTATTGATTCAAAACTGCTGACAATGGTGAGTAATGAATAAAAAGTCTGAAAAATCATAGGACTAGATTATAGAAATAGCACATCACCGTGTCCCTCTATGGTCTTTCTCTACCTCTGTAGTTCCATCTGAGAAATGGTTCTTAACTGTCAAGCTGGTGATGTCCTTTAGGTGACAAAAGATCTTTCTTGGGCCTTCATTTCTCTTAGTAAGGCCTATAAGGTCCCTTATGCAATGCTGTTCTTCCTTCTCACTGCTTTCCACTCCCCACCACTGACCCTATGCTCAAATCACACAAATTTCTGACTATCTCCACATGTCAGGCCTTGTCATAGCTGAATACTAAATAAAGATAATTCCTTCTACAAAAGCAGTAAGATACTGTTATGGCTTATATGTAGAGGTCCTCCCAAAGCCTCATACGCTCACAGGTAGGGCTTTTGGGAGTGACTGGATCAAGACTATGTGATAATGGATCAGTCCACTGATTGGTTTAGCAGAGTTCTGGGTGTGGCTGGATGGATTTATTGAAGGCAAAAGAACCATCCTGCATGTGAGTAGCACCAAACTATAGGCTTGTAGCCTAAATGGAATAAAAAGGGAAAGTAGAAGAAGTTTCACTACTTCCTGCCTGCCATTCCATGAACCGTTTCTCCTGTGCCATATTGCTCTTTCTTGGAATGAGCCAACTATAAACTGAAACTTCTACAAACTATGAGCTAAAATAAACCTTCCCTCTTTTAACTTCAGTGCTGGGTGTTCTGTCTTAGCAATGAGAAAGTAACTAAGATACTGTATGAGGTTCCTATGGAAGATCACTGTGGCAACTGAACTCCACAGAAGTTAGGAAAATGACAGTACTTACTTTCTTTAACCCTCAGATCCTCCAACCTTTAAGTAATGACAATGTCACCTACCCATAGTGTTGTAATATTATAGGAAATAACAAAAGTAAAATCACTTGAGCACATTTACTCATCACAGCAATTATATGAAGCAACTATCCCCACCTTATAGGTGAAGAAACAGAAGTTAACTTGTTTGATGACACATAATTAGTAAGTGGTAGAACAGGGATTCCACCTGGACACCTCAGAGTTCATTATTTTTACACTCTCCGCAGTTCATTGAGTTTTGATCTATCTCAAGAGACATGAGGAGATACGAGATGATCAAGTTCTTTCCTATGAAACATTCTGTGCTTCTAACTAGAGGCCTAAAACTCAAGTGAAAACTTAATGAGTTTGCCTTCTTTTAGTTTCACCAGGAGACAGAGCATAATGAGTGGCCTCTATGAGCCAGTATTTCCTACAGGAACACGAAAGATCACGCAAAGGAAAAACTCAACAGATTCCCTTTTCCTCTAACCAAGTTGACACCCCCTTACTTTTCCCTTGGTCACGGATCAGAGTTTACCTGTTCCCAGCACAATTAAATGAAACAAGACAAAGAGGAGATAGGTCTTGGCAAACTCGTTTCCTTTCTAATTTCTACAGGAAATTTGAACTTCATGGCTTCTCACCAAAAATACCTACCACTAAGCATAATCTTTAATTTGACTCTTTACTGTTTTTCTTTAACATGTCATTTGAACATTAAAAACCCAAATACATACAATTTAACAACCTAAAGGAAAATGGTATTTCCAACATAGTTATAAGGATATATACCTTTTTAAAAAATGGAGGTACTATGAAGAGAGCCCTTGAAGGAATACTCAAAAAAAATCTCCACTGATCACTACACCATGCTAGGCACTAATGTATATTGGTTTAGGATAAATCAGAGAGCAAAATAAGGTTATCTGTTCTTGCTGGCACTTACATTCTGATAAACAGGTAACAAGAGAGTAAGTGAAATACAAATGCAAGAATGCTAAAATTTTTGGATTGCTTATATTCTATACTCTGAGCTATATAACAGCTAGAACTGAGTTGTATACTTATTAAGTAGTTTTCAGTTATAAATAACATCTGTGATAGCTATCACAGTGCAACTGGCAATATTTTCAGAAAGAGAGGAACAGGGCATTTACTACATGCCTATTAGGTGCTGTCAGACATTGAGACTGTATGTAATGTTACCTGTTGTCTTGAAAAAGACAAATAGGGAAAAGGCCCTTAGGAACATAATTCTAGACTATGTCAGTTTTAACCTATGGAATAACACCTTTGTTGAAACAGCATCTTTATAGTCTGTCATTTTATCATCAAGAGATTCTTCCGTGATAATAAGCATGCTAGGAACATAAAGAGAAAATCTTGACAAACAGATCCAGGTTCAAAAATAGTGATTTTCAAGGTGCATTGGCTGAAAGACCCATCAAATTTGCTTTCACAACACAAATCACAAAAAACAAAACTGGCACAAAACCTTGGCTGATTATGCTATGTGGTAGGTAGGAGGGTAGTCAAAACACAATGAGAGAAAAGGTTAAAAAAAAGGGTTAAGAAGTAGAACCCTAGAGATCAACACAAATAGAGTTAAAATGTATACAGAAAGGAGCAGGAAGATGCCCAAAACAGTCTATTTCAAAAATTTTCCTGGGACCAGCCCTGGTAAAAAAAAAATATATATTTTTCTTCTTCTCTCTTGAGACCAAGAGCTGCTTAGTCTTAACACTTAACAAGTTTAGTAGTATTAATGAGTTAAATTCATAGGAGGTAAACAGTCTTACTTGCATTGGCTTGGGAAACTCCATCCACATAGCACACAGTTCCTTCAAGAAAATATAGTTTAAATTACTAGTAAGCAACATATGGCCAGATGGAATACAACTCTCTGTAGCTGGCCTGAGAAAAATGGTTCCATTTACTTCATGATTACAATAATCAATGTTTCCACAGTATCTTGCAAAATGGCAGAATTTTGTAATAACTGCCTAAGTGAGCTGTGCCAAAGACCAATGATAAGTGGCAGACTCAAGTCTAGATTTTGTGGCTTGCCCAACACCAGTCTGGCTACTATCAAGGAATGTTGGCAAAGCTGCCCAAAGATCTAATATTTTGAGGCAGCCATCTGTATTACATAAAGGATTATCTTTCTCCCTTGCATTTTGGGCAGGATGATGTGGAAGGCTTTAGGCCACATCTTTGGGTACATTCTTATAATGCCAATGAAAGCTCTTTCTCTGGATCCCTGATTTTTCCATGCCATAGGAACCAGGGTACTTGTGAGGTTAGCCTGGCAACTTTATATATATGAACAGGCTGCCATCAATCTTTAGGTTACTGGAAAAGCTAGGGGCCAAAAAACAGAATCAAAACCAAAGCACAGAACAAAACAAAACTACCACCTGAAATGAGCATTTTAAGAGCTGGAGTTTTCTCAGGGGTGTTTTCACCTAGGTACTGCAACTGATACGGGCAAAGAAAAAAACCAATGTGCTATTCAACTAAAATTATTTAATTTCAAAATATCCATGATTCATGGAAAATAGATGCTAGGAATCAGTGGAAATATTGTTAGCGAAGTCAGGAAAAGGGTAAGAATTTAACAGATGAGAACTAGAAAAATAATCCGCACAACACAACACCCCCCCCCCCCAGAGCCTACCTTCACCCCAGCTGTCCCTCTTCTCATCTGTGCCCCTCTCTCTAGGCTCCTGGGACGGTGGGACTAACTATCCTAGCACAGAACGAATTTCTTACAGCAACTGCAGAATATTATAGGTACCCCAAATTGATCCTAGTTGATTACAAAATTACAGGATTCATTCTGTTTTCATAGTCGAAGAAAACCACCAAGAAAGCTACACGTTTCTACTGGAAATAAAAAGACTATAGTTTAGTGTAGAAAAACAGAATTAGTATTTTTTAGAAGCCCAAAACCAAAAATCAACCCAGAATTTAGATTTTATATAGAAAGCATGAGTCAGAGACTATTCAGTTGTTTGAAAGACAAAACACATGTAAGATCCAAAAACTGTAAGACTGACAGTTCTTTCCTTTGTATTTTTAGTATTCTCAACATAGTTGTGTAACAGCATATTGTTTACATTACTATTACTTCCTGTAAGACTATAAATTCCTTAAAGATAGAAATCTCATCTTACTCATATGTATTTCTCCACTCTCTACAGTAAATGCTCAACAAATATTCCTTAAATAAACCAAGAGTAAAAGCTCAGTTGAAAAACATTTTACTCTCAATCTTAAAATACATGTATAAAAGCATATATAAAAGTATATATAAAAGTAAAAAAATGCTGTTTTAGTTTTCTTTTCACAAGTTAACATTCATTTGAGACTTAGAATCTTCACATGTAGGCCAAAGATCTTTCCAGGAAAAAGAAACATCAGGTTGCTTTTAATGACAAAGTAATACTTTTAAGCTAAATATAGTAGAAATCTTAAGAAACAGATGTTATAAGGTTTTACTTCCTAAATGAAGGTTGTCTTGTGGAAAATGAAAAAATACCTTAAAAGTTTCTGAGATCTCCTTTATGTCTATCACTTTAGAAAAGATTTTTTTAAAAATCACTATTAGCAATGCTTACCATACCATTTACTGAGGGTTTACCATGTACCAAAGATTGTGCTAAGCACTTTGCTAAAATCTCATTTAGTCCCCCAAACAATGATGTCAAATCACTTTATATTACAAAGAAATACTTTTTTAGCCATTAGGGAAAAAACTGTTAGCTTTAAAGATGAGCCAGGCCACTGCTGTGATTTTACATATTAAACTAGAAACAATGAAAGGAATAGTAGAAAACATACAGGCAGATGTCTGGTATGGAAGAATAAAAGGACGCAGAGGAGAACATACAAAGTCTGAGGAAAAGAACCTATCTAAGAAATGGCCAGAAGTCAGAATATTAGTTAAATGCTAGAATGAGGTGTAGAAGAAAAGTCAGTAGTTCGTAAGGCTCCTGAAGGCACTAGAAAAACAGTTGATAATAATAATGAGTATTTTTAAAACAGCAGCTACACTTTATAAACTGCTTGAGAATACAAGTTTTGAAGGCACTGAGGAAACTAAAAGGTGATAGTAACTATGAATATTTTTAAAGAAGCAGCTACAGTTTATTGAATCCTTAAGAAGTAATATAGATTTTACACAAAAAATTTCACAGGATTCAAATGGATTCCCATGTGGTCTCACAGTGGGTGTCATTCTTAACTTCTTTGTCTTAAGATACTGTGTCTTGCAAAAAACTGGCAGGATGGTTATGTTTTCTCAGAAGAATTTTCAGGAAAAATAAAAATTAAAGAACTTACACTGTTTGAAACTTAGGGTCTAAATGAAGACCCCTTCTGAGCTACTGAAACCACTTATTTATCTGCCTCATGGATATATCCATTTGGAGACCCTGAAGGGATTCTCACAATCGATCAACCAAAATGGAATTCATCCAGAGATATGGTCTTCCCAATACATTTCCTTTTTGGTTCAGTAGCTCTCACTTATCCAAGATATGAAACTTAAAGAAAACAAAGCTTCAGAATTAAGTGTCTACAAAGAAAAACAAAAAACAAGAAAAAAAAAGTGTGTAGCCTTACTACTATCGCTATTTCTACTTTTCAATTTATCCCAACTACAAATATTAATAAGTAACAACTTGGACTGTACTCATCTTTTCTACTGGTATGAAAAAGAATATGAGTTTTGACCTGCTACACATTTGCTATCTGTGTGGTGTAAAACTTGTAACTATTATCTAATATTTCCATTTACCTTCAAAACAAACACTCCTACTGGAAGCTAGGTATTTTATTTTACTGTGAAACATCCATAGTAAAATGGTTGTGACGAAGTGATTAAAGGAGTTTGCTCTGCTTTAGGGAAATAAAAGTCACCTAATCTCACACTAAAAAACTGAGGCTTTATACTTGAAGCAAAAAGAAGTCTGACATAACTTTATTCTTTAAAAAGGGTCAAAAGAAAAGGTGAGAGCAGATATAAAAGCAGAGGACAAAGTCCAAAGTAGCTTCCATGTAACATCTCATATGTTAGGTATGAGCAAAAGAATAAGAAAGACACAAAAGATTGCATACCGTTACCATTCTATTTCTAAGAAATTCAGAAATAGGCAAAAATTAAATTAAGGTAGAAAAAGTAAAAATAGTGGTTACTTCCAGGTGCAGGGGAGCAGCAAAACTGTCTGTTAAAAAGCCTGTAGGAGCCTTATAAGATGATAAACCTGTTCTGTACCTGAACCTTGACCCGCTATGAGTGTGCACACATACAAAAAAACGGACTGGGCTGAACACTTTCAGTCCTAGCATTATATATAAAATGTCTCAACACAAACCATAAAGAACAGGTGTCAAATCAGAACAAGGAACATAAAATCCCATTAGGTTTTATAAATGCTAGCTTTTCTGTTTTAAAATTTTTGTTGTTATTGACTTCTTCATGGTGAGAAGCAGTATGTGTATTATAAAAAAAATTCAGTGTTTCTTTGTCAACAACTAGAAAGGTGGAGCTGGATGATCTATTTACTGCCTTCTACAGCTAGGTCTCAGAGGGCCAGAAATTCAAGGAACCAAGTGAGCAGTAGGGAGCAAACACCTGATAACAGAATGGGAGAACTGGGGACACAGTCAGGCAATGGCAGGAAGAAATCCCAGAGCTTGGCGACAGTTAATGATTAATCTCTACACTGTAACATAAAGTAAGTTCTGATGTCCTATGGGTACTTACTGAACTGTTTTTACTTGATTAAAAGTATAATCATTCTTCCCCCCAAAAAAATTTTTTTAAAAGTATTTCCTCCAAAATCACTGATTATGAAATCTAACAACTTTAAGCATGAGAAATAGTAACTCTATCATAGCCATCATTAGTGCTGGACAACACCAAGGAAGACCTGGGTGAAGCTGTACACACTCCATTTTACAGCTCACATTAGCTGGTGGAACCATGCGCTGTGCTTCTCTGACATATTTATGGAAGATGTTTGTGAGAGTCACAAAGGGGGAATGTGAAACCAATGAACAAATCAACCTAGATTAACCAACCTTTCACACACTCATCATTCAACAAAAGAAAAAAAATGATGTAATGGTCTAAGAAAGAAAGAGAATGAGCAGTCCCCATAACGAACCCCCTAGCTAAGTGGACGCCTCAGTTCTCACCTTTGTCACGATCATACAGCAAATCTTCTGTTGAGCAAGGGCTACCATCTTGAGATTCCGGAGGACAAAAGGGGGACACGCACGGGGAATGACTGCTGCAGCTGCTGCTGCGCTCCTGGACGGAGGGAGTCTGCGTGTCGATGCTGCGGGTGCTGCTGCTCCGGTAGTGAGCAGGGAGCGGCGCTCTTCGACCGTCTGGTATGTCCAAAGGCTGCAAGAGGAAGGCCATCATACACACGGCAATGGTGTGCACATCCTGTCCCCGGGATACACAAGGTGTGCCTTCCCATTGTGCTCCCTCACTGTCACCACCATGATTTATTCTGCAGCTAATAAGGACATCAAGTTTATGTCTTAAGGTAGTTCCTGGACATCTTTACTGAACTAAATGTTTCTTTTAGACAAAATAGTTTCCTTTAAAAATTCTGCGGCTTCATTCCCCTACTAGGCATCTTCCCTGAAGAGCTAAAGACATCGTACTATAGAGACAGTTCCACAACAATGTTTATAGCAGCACAATTTGTAACAGCTACATTCTGGAAGCAGCGTGTATACCCATCAACAGATAACTGGATAAACAAAATCTGGTATCTATACACAATGGAATACTATTCAGCTACAAAGAATGACAAACTAGAATCATTTATAGGAAAATGGATGGACCTGGAAAATATAATGTTGAGTGAAATAAACCAGACTCACAAGCTTGAATACCGCATGGTATCCCTCATTTGAGTGATGCAAAATACAAACAAAAGAAAAGGGTACACAACGGATACAAAAGGGCAAAGGATTAGATATAAGCTAAAAGGCAAAGGGTTCAAGGGAACAAGACAGCAAAGGCAGAGGGGAATGGGAATCCAGAGAAATAATGATGTCTTAAAAATAAGAACCTAATAACCCAAACTTAAAACAGTGACACATACACTAGGTAGTACAGTCACTTTATGTGGTGTGACTTAATGCTGCATCTATGTTGTTGTTTACATTGCTCGTTGTCATAAGCAAAAGGCACAATGCATGTGTGATGGCCTGCAAGTTTGTGTAATTTTGGATAAATTTTAATAAAAAAAAATTCTGTGGCTTCCTGTATGCTTTCACAGGTTAGTATTTCCCATAAGGCTTCCCAAGGACAGCAGGAGTTTAATATTCTATCTCTAATGCCCAGTAGTACTTTGTGTGGCACATAATAGATATTCAATAAAAATTTGCTGAATGAATTTACTGAATGGTCAAAACAATCACTTTCACTTCTAGTAAGAAAAAGTGAAGCCTTATAGTCACAGGTATATTTTTATTTGCTAATTTTCCTATTTTAATTTTCTAGAAGCCAAGAAAAGAACTATATTTTCAATTTCCTTTGCAAGTTAACCAAAATTTCTAATAAACTGTTTTACTCTATTAGTACTCAATGGAGGGTACTAATATAACTCAGAACAATTCTACTAATTTAGTATCCAACTAAGAATGACTACTCATATGTGGCAAAAATAAGAAAATTTTAATTATTTATTTTTGTTCTTATTTTTGAAACAGGGTCTCTCTTTGTAGTTCACACTGGCCTTGAACTCACTATGTAGCCCTGGCAGACCTGGAACTCACAGCGATCCTCCTGCCTCAGCCTCCTGAGTGCTGGGATTACAGGCATGCACCGCTACACCCGGTGTTGAAAAGAAATTTAAAGGAAATTATAACCATGCATGTTGGACCAGAGGGCACCTTAAAGGTCATCAGTCCAAAGTCTCATTTTCACAAGTAAGAAACCTATAGCTCAGAGTTCCTGTTGACAGTTAATTACATCACATGAGAACCTGCTGAGTCGATTCTTTCTACTCAACTACTCCGCTTCTACTGTAAAAATAGATTTTACTCCATTTTCTTCTTCTGTATGCTAATGAAGTGCAATTGAAAAAAAAGTCTATATATTCTTTCTTAAATTATTATTAGGATTGTAATGCTACAAAAAGAAGCAATATGTTAGTTTATTTACAATTTATTTTCTTTAGTGTCTGTTGCTTTAATTCTGAGCTTTGTCATTTTAGCAATTTCAAAATCATATACTGTCAAAGAGAAAATGGAGGAAAGTAAAAGTAGGCAAGATTCGAGATGTATGAGTATTTTCTATAACAAGCAACTTAAGTGAAGGCTGAAACATGAAACTACTGAAAGAAACACTTCATTTATCTATGCAATGACTGTTGCTAACCCAAAACTATACCACCTTTACAATATGACAAAGACTATTGTATTATAAAGAGAATATTCCATTATTTAAGTATCAGTACACTTCATAAACAAAAAAGTAGAACTTTTCAACTTACAAATGAAACAAAAAATATTATTTTACTTGGTTATAGTCTGACAAAATAATACTTTAATGAATGTGTCAATGTTGGCAATCGGTAGAAGAATATACTACTTTGCAGCTTAAAAAGAGTTCAAGAATTTGAACTACAGTATCTCTCATTTATGGCCTATCTGATAAATATAATTTCTCTGTATTTTGGTTTCTTCATTTGTAACTGGATAATATACATTAATTTTCAACAAACTATTTTTCTTGTTGGGGGATAGAATTAGAACAAAACAGATTTTAGAAATGCATATATTTACATAAAGTAACAATGGGAAATAAAAAGGGTTGTAATATTAGCATAGTTAACATGGCACTTTTTATTTTTAAGTAGAGGCAGGTATTTGATTTATTAAAACTCTGAAGAATAATTAATCATTAAGTCTAAAATTCCTAAAAATTAATACTTCAGTTTAAGTTTGTAGTTTGTCCCAGAATGATTCTGAAATAGCTACCTAAATTAAAACATGACTGAAACAAAACCAGAATGATTTAGCAAGTTTCGTATTTTAGTAGAATTTTGCTTTGACACTTTAAGGACTAGAGATACACGTAAATGACTATCTCATCCTCCAAAAATTAGATCAACTTCCTTACATTACACTCTTCTTAATGTATAAAGGAAACATTTTAATAGTAAACAGCTAAGAGGTGGTGTGACAGTCGAAGGGTTCCTTTATGACATAATATATGTAAAATAAAAAACTAACCAATATCTAAGAAGAGTGAAATGGCACAACCTCCAGAGGATAATTCAGTACATTCACCAATATTTAAAATGTAAAAATGCTCCCACCAAACAATTTCACCATCAGGACACATCTGCAGGATACACAATGTTTTTCCAGAGTAGTGTCTGTGATGACAAACAGTGGAAACAATCTATATGTCCATTAAGGAATTTTATAAATTACTTTAAAAACGTCCACATTATTTGAAGGATTAGATATACAGTTGATATACACTGAATCATATTTTAGTTCCAAAACAGCAAGAATAACAATAAGGCCATAGGCTTCCTCATGGTATCTCTTTAAAAATATGGTCTAATAAAACATTCACATCCAATAGTGCCCAGACTTGTTTCCTCAGACTGAGGTAATTTACAAACTAACTCTGGTCAATTCAAAATGGATCAAAGATCTAAATATCTAACTAACTAAACCTATCAAACTAAATCTATCAAACTCATAGAAGAAAAAAATAAAAGTAAATTATTGTGACCCCGGTAGATACGGCACTAAAGGTAGAAGCAACTAAGAAAAAAAATAAATTGGATTCCATCAAAATTAAAAATGTTCTTCAAAGAATACTATGTCTTGTACTCTGAGTAACTACTTTGAAGATAATTACAGTGTATTAACTATTGTTATTCTATTATTTTGTTATGAAATTTTTAAATAAAATTAAAAAAAATGAGAAAGGATAATGGACAGAACAGGGTATAATACTTTCAAATGATTTATCTGATACATGAATTTGTATTTAGAAAATAAAAACCTTACAGAAACCATTTACAACTCCATAAGAAAAAGATAACTTAATTTTAAAATGGAGCAAAGGATCTAAATACAAATTTCTCCAAAGAAGACAGCTCACAAAAACATGCTTAAATCATTAACTATCAAGAAATGCAAATCAACACCATGATGAAATCCACTCCACATCCACTAGGATGGCTATAACAAAAAAAGACATAATTACAAGTGTTGACAAGAATGCAGAGAAACTGGAACACTCATGCATTGCTGGAGGCAACGTAAAATGGTACACACACATAAGAAACAACCTGGCAGTTCCTCAACAGGTTAAACATAGACGTACCATGTCAGCAATTCCAATCTTAGGTCTACATCCAAGAGACATGAAAATACTATGTTCACATGAAAATCCGTATCTAAAGCGTTCACAGCAAACTATTCATAATAGCCAAAAATCAGAAACAGTTTACATGCATACCAACTGATGACCAGATAAATAAAATCTGTATAACTGAGTACTGTATGGCAATAAAAAGGAAATATTGATATACAACATAAAATGGATGAATCTTAGAAACACTGTATTAAGTGAAAAAAGCCAGTTACAAAAGGAAGCATATTGTATGATTCTGTTTATCTGAAATATCCAGAAGAGGAAAAATCCACAGACGTTAGAGAGTAGACCAATGGTTTGCATAGAAATAAGAGATGACTGCCAAGGAGTAGGGAATTTCTTCTGGATGTGTATGTGTTGGGGGGGGTGATAAAAATGCCTTGATTTTGACAATAGTTATTTAAGTCCATGGATGTGCTAAAAACCACCAAACTGTATGCTAAAAAGGGTAAATTGTATGGTATATAAGTTGTATTTCTATGAAGCTGTTACCAAAACATACTTGTGAGACAATCTGTAATACTGAAGAAAAATGATTCAAATATCTCATGGAACCTTACCTTGGATACTTCCTCCTTCCCATTATTTTCTTTAATGAATACCTTTTCCAGTTCAGGACTTATTCCTTCTACATTGCAGGGCACACGTGAAACCGCTGATTTTGGCACTGATATAGTTGACAGTGGCATAGAGACTGACCTTGATCCAGTAGCCTGTGGGACAAAAGAAAGTGATATGAAATTATTTGTGACCAAATCAACAGCTAAGAACAAAGCAAATCTTAAAAACCGAAGGGCTGATGATGCAGTTCGGTGGCAGAGCTCTTGCCTAGTGTTTGTGAAGTTTCAGGTTCAATCTGCAGCACCACAAAAAAATTAAAATCAAAACTCAATGAAGTTATTTTTGACACTTAAAATATAGTAATAATTTAGATAATATAATTATATAAAATTAATTATATTAGTGTATAATTAATTCATTTAGGTTCTAAAGCAGTGATGGTGAACTTCAGAGCTTTCAGTGATACAAACAGCCAGCCCTCTGTGGCACACAGGCCATAGGTTCGCCACCAGTGTCGTAAAGCAAGGTAAAATTATAGGCACAACAATCCTTGAAAAATCCCTTTATGCAAATGCAAAGGTGTAACTATAATGTACACACTTGTTCACAAGACTGGCAGACACAATCTTCAGTGCTGTTATTTTTTTAATTGAAATGATGTGCTATTAAATGACTCCACTGTACATTTCTCTGTTTAAAAGATTCATTTCCTGTACACTGACAATTACCTTTTGGTATTTTTCATTTCTGTCCTGTCAACCATTTTTTTTTTAATTTTAATTTTAAACCAAGAACATGTATTGGTACATTCTACATACAATGGTCACATTCATTACATTAATTCTGTACCTATACATGATGCATCTTGGTTCTCCCCCCTCTCCCCCCCTC